>OZ014499.1:7422753-7630955 GCA_963966045.1 Xestobium rufovillosum | reverse complement strand
GAACAGTACACAAAAATATTCGTAACGGTATATCCCAATTTGAGAAAACGGTCTGAAGCTGCTAATTTCGCAAGTATTTACACATGTCTAACGGAGAATCTGATATTTTCAAATATTTTATTAGGCTTGCGAAATGACATTAATTTACTAAAAGCTCAGTTATAAAATTCAAACAAGGGTTAGTATTCTGGCCCTTGAACTTCGTCCTTTTGGCACGTATTAATTAGTTAGTTTGTTTACTTGTTGTAACATCTTTGTAATGACTAAATGTGCCAAATAAAGACCAGTTATTATTATTATTATTATAAGTAGGTCAGGACTAAGTTCTGGAAAATCATCAAACTTTAATGTTCATAGCAATTTTGCAGATGCCAAATCTAGCTTCAACTGAAGTAGCAGCAGCAGCTATAGTAGAATCAATATTGAAAACTAACAAATTTTGACCAGCAGAATTTGTGTCTTAAAGGATAGCGTACCACAGGGATCTCCATTTAGCTCCTCTATTTTCATCATTATTTAATAATGATCTGTGGTCATCACTTAAAGTAGCCAAACCTTCAAACCTAACATGGCGCAAAATTTTAAAGTTTCGAGAAAATAGTTTGCCTTAAACAGGCTTAAGTTAAAGGAAGTCAATACATTCTTCATCAGTTTTGATCTTGACAGATGGAATAAACCGTGTTCCAAGTGCAAACACTGCTTCGCAAAAATAGATTCTGACGAAATATGCAAGAACTCCGATTAGGTGAACTTAACTTGGACAAGATCTCTGATTGGGTGAAGTGGACTCAGATTTTTCAGTTTAATATAAAAGAAGCAAGCTACCATAACAATTCAGTCATTTGACTCAAACCACTATTTCCAAGTCTTTTTTCTTAGGGAACGGGATGTGAGACTGCATACCCGGTAGTGGTAATTGAGTTTGAATTTGGCCACTATATCCAAGTCTTTTAATCTTCAGAACAGGAAGACGTGAGACTGCGTGCCTGGTAGTGGTCATAATTCAGTTTTTAAGTAGTAAATATTGTTCATATACGTAACACGTTCAGAATTAGAATAAAGTTAAAATTTTCCGATTTGTAATAAAAGTGTGTTATCAAGAATAAAGTTTAAGTTGCATTTACAAGTTTTTATTCTTCAACACAACCAACAGAAACCGAATACTGAAGCTAACAAGGAAGTGCATAACAGTAATTGAATTTTTTATTAACAATGTCAGTTGTCGACTTCTTTTATACAGTGAGCTCAAAAAGGTTGGAATAAATTCAATATTTTTAAAAGTGCGCATTTTTGAGCAACATCCTTGGACAAGTCGATTTTATTTTTTTCTTGCGCACATTTTGATGTATAAATTATGTAGATGGCGCTGTTCATTCAGATCTCGGCTATGACTTCATCTATGATTTTTTCAAATAGCAACAGTATAGTTTTTCGGTAGAATCTTGTAGATGAGCTATTCCCGATTGCGGAAATGTAACATTTTACATTAATTTTGCAAATAAAAGAATAAAACACAAAATGTACTTGCAACTTTATTTTACAAAAGATGTCTTCCAATCACAGTTGTACATAAAAAAGATTTTGCAATAGAATAGATATCATATAAACACCAGACAAGGAAAACATCAATAAATAAATTAAGTTTGTTTCATAATAAATTGGACTATGCAATCACTCCACTCATACTCACTCACTCATGGAAAGTACCTATATACATTTGTCAAATACGGCATAAACTGGAGGATTAATACCCTCTAAGTCCATTGTATATTTTATTACTTGAGCTTTGGTTCAATATTTTCCGTATAGCTGGAAAAACCATTAAAATTAACACAAAAAGGTGCAACAAAAAATGATTACGTACTTGTCTTTTCTTCTTCCGTCAGTTCTTGCTTAGGAAATTCTACATCGAAAGTTATGTAGAGAGTACCTTGTAAATTGTTATTATCGTAGTTGGGCATTCCTTCTCCCTTCTTCCGAATACGTGCGCCAGGCCACGTAATTTTATCTCTTACTACAGACACTTTATGCCCGTCTAAATGGGGTATTTCTACCGAGAAACCAGTCAGTGCATCCTATAACAATTAGATCAATAAAATTTTAAATTACATAGGGCGATTCACAGATCACGATGACGGAATATTAGCCCTTTATTAGCAAGTAGGTATAAAGAATTAAAATCTGAAATGTTGTGGTAAGTATATTATTTTAACCAATTTCTTTGATTTGGCACTAATAAATTGTACAGATTGTTACTGACGAAATTTGCTCATACAGTATAAACATGAACTACTTACTTAAAATTTATACAAGGTGGCCCATTAGTGCGGGGACGGTCTATATCTCTTGAACCATTCAAGGCATCAGAATGAAATTTTGCAAGTGCTTAGGAAACCCTATGCCGCATATTGTAAGATTATTTTGGTGTATACAGGGTCTTCACATTTTGCGTAACAAACCAAAGTTATATTTTTTTAAATGGAAACTCCCAAATTTTGTTTACATATTCACGTTCCCCACAAAATTTCATGGAAAACGATATACCACATTAATGGGTTTCGAGCAGGGGGTGTTAAGATATTGCTATTTTAGTGTCGATCTGGATCCATCTTTGTGGCACTACTGACGCCTACTTACCGAAGCTGTCTACGATTTCCTTATCGAACTAGATTCACAGACTATTCTATTTGCAAATTATGTTAATACCTTTGCTACAGTACTTTGTATTATACAGGGTGGTCAACATACTCATAATTGAATTTTTTTCAAGAATTTCAAATGGAATTGCACATTTAATAGCCAGTTTACTAAGCTCTTAATTGATGCAGGTATTGTCAGGTCTGCGGCTGACAGTTTCTACGGAAATTAAAATTGAAACAAAAATTTTCAATTTTGCTGTTATTTTTTACAATTTTATTCGGATTTCCCCATTTAACTTAAATTCGGACCTGTCCTGTTTGAAATCGATTTAGTTAGGTAACTTTGTTGCGTATTTTGAATTCCTTGTTTTGAAATTTCGAGTTGCTTTCGGACAGATAAATGGGTAAAAGTAGATACAAATTATTAATAAACACGTGAGTAATTTGCTGCAGAGAGCACATGCGGGCCTCAGGCTCCTGTACAGTCACCAATTATATTTGAGCTCTAATACAAAGAAAATGCTTTGTGAGTCTTTGGTTCTTTCTCATTTTCGCATTGTGCTCCTGTATATGGTCCCTGTTTGGATAACATTTGTGAAGATAAAATACAAAAAGTTCAAAATTGGTGTATACGTTTTATTTACGGTATGAGGAAGTTCGACCATGTCTCTTTTAGGTTGAAGTGTTTAGGGTGGCTATGTATGAAGGATCGTCGGAAGTTGTTAAGTTTATGCTATTATTACAACACAGTTAGTAGAGAAACGCCTCAATATCTTTATAATAAAATTAAATTTAGATGTGACGTTCATAATTTGAATATAAGATTTAAGGGGCTGCTTTCTCCTCCTTGTCACAGGACGGCATTGTTTGAGCGCAGCTTCCAGTTCTGTATATATAAAAATTATAATTTGTATCTGTCTTTGTTTCGTGAGGCTACTGTGAGGAGCTTTAAACTTAAATGCTTTAATTACATAATGTCTAATTCTTGAGAAAAACGACTCATATATTTATTATTGTTATTATTACTATTTTTTTGTCTTTTCATCATCGTGGCATCATTTGTGATTGGGGAGATGCATGATATTATGTTTAGTTTTAAGATCTGTGTTTCGTTCCGTGGCTGCGGCAGCTTTTGGCTTTTTGTCTACCGGGCGGCTCTTTATTGTGTACTGTTGTATGGGTACTGACAGGTACAGTTTTATAGGATTCTGTTATTTTATTACTATTATTCAAGCGAGGGGTGTATCACTGGGGAATTTTAGTGTACACCACTAAGAAATTGAGTAGGAATTGAAGGGAATTGATGTGAAATGAGGGAATTGGGGGGCATTGAAAGGGAATTGAGAGGAATTGTGGGGAATTGAACGGGAATTGAAAGCAATTTTGGGGGCATTGAAGGGGAATTGAGAAGAATTAGGGCATGCGCTCAAGGAAATCGGCCGGTGAAGAGTTTAAACAGCAGAGTGATTTCATGTGTGACAACGCTTTGGACATCACATTGAAGAAATGGTAAGAATATTATAGAAGGTCTAGCCGTAGCAGCGCATGGCGGATGGCGGACGGCGCATCGGCTCACAGCATAGAAGCATATCAAGAAAGCGACTGCTTAAATATTTAGTTAAAAGCGATCGGCAACAGCTTCGTGGCTCACGTGGTTAATGCGTCCTCAACGAAAGTTCAAGTCTCGGGGTTCGTGTCTCGCCGCGGTGGGTTTGTTTGGTTCTAGTGATTCAGCTTTTTTCTGATGAACAAAAAATCGGCCAGAAAGGTCAGAAAGGTCATCTGCATCAATGCCAGATACATTTTCACTCATTTGATTTTTATTGTTTACAAGTCCCTCGCTTTCGATGCACCTGTACGCCGGCGCCGGTATGCGTCGCTGCGGCTAGAGTCTTGTTAATATTATGTGCCTAGAAATTTTAAATTTGTTAGCGATCTTTACCGTTGTCGAGGAATATTGGAAACCAACAAAATGGCAAATTTTTGTCAGAGTAGGGAGGAGTAGATTTTTGATGTTTTTAGTAATTTTTCACAACATAATGCTATTAAAATCATGTAAGTAGCTTAAAATTTGCTTTGCCCCAAATCTTATTTTAACTGGTTTATGATATGTGTAGGTATCTACAGGGTGTCTCAAGCTCGTGGCTTATTAGAAGTAAAGAGAAATAAATAAAAGATTGAGATGAATTTTTGCATTGGGGCCTACCTCTATGCCATCTATCAAAAATATTTTCAATATAGCGGCACTTTCGGTTATACCGGAAGTTGATATCAATTTCGTTATTTTAAATGAGCCCCCCCCCTTTTTATATTGAGACACCCTGTAGTCATCCTACGCATTTCCCCAAAAGTTGAACATCCTACATCCCTAACTATTTGGGAGCAGTAGTCCAATCTGGGCCCACCCCTACCTCTTTTCATTCCTATCTCTGACTCTAGTATGTCGCGAACTAAGCCTTCGTGCCTCAGAAGGTGTCCTACCATCTATCTCTCCTATTCCTTACTGTCTTCCATAAATTTCGCTTTTCTCCAACTCTTTCTAATACCTCTCTGTTGCTAACCTTATCTATCCACGGTATCTTCATCATTCGTCTATAGCCCCACATTTCAAATGCTTTTAATTTTTTCCTATCCGCTTCTCCTATCGTCCAAGTTTCGCACCCGTACAATGCCGTATTCCATACATACGTTTTTAAGAGTCTTTTCTATATTTATCATTCCCGAGCATAATAGTTGTTTATTTTTATTAAATGCAATTGGGCACTGCGCTATTCTTTGTTTTATATCTTTAGAGCTTTAAAGTGTATTTTCTCAGAGGTCAGTGGTCCGATTTCAAATAATGAGAAACTGTTATAAAGAGAATTGAAGAGCCTTTCAAGCGGTGTGTATCTTGACACCGCCTTCCATTTAAAAATTTAAGGGTGCTGTCCCCTCCAGCTTGGGGGGTTGAAGTTACATGAATGAAAACATCGAATTTAGATGACCCCCTTACAACCAAAATCGACGTGTCTGAGTTTCTTGCATAAAAATGAAGCCAAATGGTATAAAATCGCACTTAATGTTTTCAATGGGCCACCCTGTATACATTTTTATACTTGTGAAATAGGCATATATAGGAATAAAGGTGAAGAAAAAGTGTGAATAAGGAAAATAATAAGATCGTCATGTTAGAGACAATAACAAGTAGGTATCTAAAATCCAAATTATCAGCTGCTTTAACACTTCTGAAAAATTGCGCAACACTTCTAAGAAATAAAAACTAAAATAATGTCTCCTGATGCTTTGACTGGATCTCAGATCATTTTTTATTGACTTATGAGCTTATGACCTTATTTTAACTTTTTCGTTTCTTCACAACAGCTAATAATTTTTCTCCCTTTAAATAACACAGTATTTCTTCAGTATTTCTCAAGCAGAAACCGGCGAAGGAGAAAAAATCGCTGTCGAGTAAAAGAAAATTTAAAGGAATTGATGTAAATATTGAGGAATTGTAAGGAATTGAGGGGAAT
This sequence comes from Xestobium rufovillosum, assembly GCA_963966045.1. Taxonomy (NCBI): domain Eukaryota; kingdom Metazoa; phylum Arthropoda; class Insecta; order Coleoptera; family Ptinidae; genus Xestobium; species Xestobium rufovillosum. The sequence goes on along the minus strand of OZ014499.1, from coordinate 7,624,807 downwards.
TGAAGGGCATTGAGAGGAATTTAAGTGCATTGAGGGGTATTAAAAGGCATTAAGGGGAATTGAAGGGCACTGAGAGGAATTAAAGGGAATTTTGAGGAATTGAAGGGAATTTGCGGCAAAAGGGGCATTTTAGTGTACACAATTTGGCCAGTGATACACCCCTCGTATTCAAGGATTAAGTGGTAGAACACGTTTACGTGAACTTCTTGGGATTTCCAAAATTTTTATTTTTGTACTTCTTTTGGTGTATAGTTTGTGTTTCTTTGGAATAAAGATTATTATTATTAATAGGGATGCCGCGAGTACCTGGCCATTACCCGGTATTCGGCCTATCTGGCCAATTTTTGCAAATACCCGGTTTTGCCGGATAACGCTCTCTATCCGGCCGGATAGAAGCAAAGTTAAAAATTAACAGTTTAATCTTAAAACTGAATTTTTATTTTTTATTACATATTAAAGTAAGTATATAAAAAACGAAAACATGTTTAAAAATAAAGAAAACGTAAAATATGTATAGACTTCTGGAACTAAAGAACAATTTCGTCCTTATGACAAAAACAAATAAGCATTATAAATTTTAAAAAAAAACGTAGACAAATAAATAACAAACAGAGCTCCGTGAATATATTATAGTCGGTGCATGCTTGTTCACGCGTTTACAGGTTAGTTCCGCGCTGTCCGGGCATGCTCGGATATGGCTCGGGCACGATACCCGGTATCCGGTCGCCGGGTACCCAGTTTTCGGGTACCCGCTTTATGATATCCGGTATTCGGCGAACAAATTTCGCCGGGTATCCGTTACGCGGTTTTTATTAAAATTGGATCCGCGGCATCACTAATTATTAAATATGACTTTGTAGAGGAAATGTAATTTAAACGAAAAGCTGGACAGCGAACAAATTTATAATGTAAATAATGTTTATTAACAGTGCCATTTTTATCGAAAGTAATTCGAAAACATTGCTTTCCCGAGATAATGGTTTTATTCTCACTTTTTATAGAAGAATCATATTTTGTTTGTTTGTTGAAATCATGTTACTTGTGATAAACAAAACAGCTCTAACTCGCATCTGTCATAGTTTGAAGGATTTTCTGCATTTTCTTAATTTTTTTATTTAATTTTAATTAATTTATTTAATTTCAATAAACTTGTTCTCGCTGTAATTTTTTGTTTAAATTACAACATTTCCCACTAATGATAAAAGTCAAATTTATCTCATTAAAAATTTCTACCGACTTTAAAATATTTATCTGTTCTGACTACCGCAACAACTCCAAATTTGAGAAGCAGAAATTTAAAACACACAACAAAAGTACGTAACTAAATTGATTTAGAGAGTGAGTGGCCCAAATTTAAGTTTTCTTGGTTCTGGTAGACATTGCGATTTCGAGTTATTTTTATTCTTTTTGCTATATTTGTTCACAATAATACTAATTCTCGGTAAGAATATCTTGAAAACTACCCGTTTTAGGCATACGCGGGTAGACTTAAGACAAATTAAATCGATTTTACCTTCAAGAAGTAATTTTGCAATGGGAATTTTTGTGTCAGTGTAAATTCTATTGGCTTAGTTTTGCGCAGAAACCAAATTTAAACATTTTTTTTTGGTTTTGGGTGAAAAAATAGGTGAAATCCGAATAAAATTGTAAAAAATAACAGTGAAATTGGAAATTTGTAAGTTTCAATCTCAATTTCTGTAGAAACTGTCAGTCGCAGACCTGGCAACGCCTGTATCAATCAGAAGCTTAGTAAACAGGCTATTAATATACAGGTATTCCATTTGAAATTCTTGAGAAAAATTTAATTATTCGTATGTTTACCATCCTGTATAATGTAAAGCACTGTGACAAAGGTATTATCAGAATTTGCAAATAGAATAGTCTGTGAATCTCGAGGTGAATCTAGTTCGATAAAGAAATCTTTGACAGCTTCTGTAAAAGTAGGCGTCAGTAGTGCCACAAAGATGGGTCCAGATAGACACTAAAATGGCAATATCTTAACACCCCCTGCTCGAAACCCATTAATGTGGTATATCGTTTTCCATGAAACTTTATGGGGAATGTGAATATTTAAAAAAATTGGGGGTTTCCATTTAAAAAAATATAACTTTGGTTTGTTACGCAAAATGTGAAGACCCTGTATACACCAAAATAATTTTACAAGTTGCAGCATGGGATTTCCTAAGCACTGGCAAAATTTCATTTTGATCCTTGAATGGTTTAAGAGATATAGACCGTCCCTGTATACTTCGGCGACATGCATGCTTGGGGTGGTCCCGCAATTACATTCCTGCCGCAGTCAATATTTTGAACAGTAAGGCCTTAATCAAAAATCTATACATGCAATAAAACTTACTTGTAAACTGATGGTTATGTTCGTGTACAAATCATCTCCACGCCTCTCAAAAACACGATGTGGTTGTGTTTTAATCCTCAAGATCAAGTCTCCAGGATCTCCATCTAAATGTGGCTCTCCTTCTGCAACGAACTTCGTTTCTTGGCCGTCAACCATGCCTGGTTCAATTTCAACTTCTAATAATCGTTCTTCATTCACAAGACGAACATTCGGACATTCGTCACACACTGTTTGTTGCATCATTTGAAAACGTCCAGGCCCTAAACTTTTCGTTATCATTTCTTGCCTGCAGTTGCATTTACGCGTGCCCTTGGCAGCCTTCATTACCGGTTTATTTCTAGTGATTTCTATGAAAGTCCCTGTGTATAAGTCCTCTAATGTGACGAAAATTTCCATTTCTACGTTAGAACCTCTCGGAGTTTCCTGTTGCTGTTGTTCACCACCCCCGAACGGAAAACCGAAATCCCCAAAGAAACTAGCGAAAGGATCGTTGTTGTCCATCATGCCATCTTTCTGAAGACACTCTTCTCCGCATCTGTCATACTTCTTACGCTTTTCTTCATCAGATAGGACTTCATAAGCTGCACCTAAATCTTGGAATTTCTGGGCTGCTTCTGGGTCATCTTGATTCTTATCAGGGTGTAGCTCCTTCGCCAGTTTCCTGTACGCTTTTTTGATGTCATGCAAACTAGCACTTTTAGATACACCTAATATTCTATAAAAATCTCTTCCAGCCACAACTAAGGTTATGGATATAAACAAATTGATTACTCCTATTATAAACACAGAGTTTATGTTCATTTTGAAATTGTACTAGGTACGGATCACTAATTTTATCACAGTTTCATTAATGTTACGTTAGTATAAAGCAATAAATCGCTTTTGGTTCAGATAATTCAACAGCACATCACAACTAATCCCCAAAATCATTCACATGTGGACTGCTATGATTGGTCCAATTGTAATTATTCCTTTTAAACGTCAAATGATATTAGTTGCTCAACTCGCCGCCTAGGGGCTTAGTTAAATTGAGTTCTCTATGGTATATCTGAAATGAAATAACTATTTAAATTTTAAATCAATAACGAAATCTATTTGTTTTGTTGTTTGATGGAAATAAAGATTAAATAGGTACCTGTACAAAGAAAAATAGCGTGAGCGTACATTATAAACTTGCTTCTTGTTATTGCGTCAATCATTCAAATGCAGTATTTCCAAAATGTTCAATAAAAAGAAGGGAGCTTTTGTAACCACAGTAAAAAGATACAAAAATTCAAATTTGCACCATTCCTTGAAAAATATAATTTTTTTGGCTCAATGTTGTGCTATAATGCCAATTGAAGAATATGATGGAATATGGCGATTCAAGTGGTTTTCTTTAAAAACTATATATTCGTTTATCATTATAATTATGCAGTGTATTTATACTTTGATTGTATTTATTTTTGCCGTTCTCGCCGACCATGATTTTTTTAGTTATGGTAAGTATGGTAAAAATTAAGTACGATTTTACAATAATAAATATAACATTAAAATCGCATTGAATAATTAGTTGTCGTGATTTGGAACGTAAGGGCCTTAGCAGAAATGGTTTGTTTTATACACATAGCAAGAAAATTCCCACTTTTAGTAAAGAGATGGACAATATTCGATAACCGAATGAAACATTTTAAATTTCAGTACAATTTGAGAAGGAGACTTAGAATTATGGGAATCGTAATTGCTATTCTTGCAATAAGTAGATTGAACTAATTAAGTATAATCACATAACCAATTTTTTTGCAGTTGAGCATGGTTTATTTATAAGTAGTGGCCTCAAAAAAATATTATCTGAACCTAATGGTAGATCTGACCCAATAAAAACTTATTTTTCGGTGCTCTATAAGGAAGTGTTTACGATTACAGAATTCTCATACTTAAAAGCGGCTTTTGTAGAAGTAACCAATCAAAACTCGCTATTACAAAGCCTAGTAAAATACTGATGGAAATCATTGTAGATTCTATCCTTGATTTCTACTTTTCTTAGAGTATTTGGAGACTATTTCATAATTGTTCTCAGTACCTCCTTGAGCGTTCGCTTGAAACAGTTGGTAAAACGAATGAAGAAAGCCAAGGTTGTTAATTTAGTAGCTTTTTAGAGCCATGTATTTATAGGTACTTATTTTATTTAGGTTTTGCATGCAGATTTTTATTGTCGAATGCAGGCAGTTTATAGTGGGTTAAGTATTTTAACAGATGACGTTAATGATTTAATTGGAGAATTATTTTTCATTTCGTATTCAGCTAATTTAATTTTTTTATCTATAACTTTTATGCAAGTCATGACGTGAGTTAATCATTAATTATTTTGTTCCATTTAAATATTAGATATTATTGTAGACCTAGGACGGGATGGTTAAATAACCTTTATTATTACTATAACGTTCTTTTCCAAATTATTGTTATAAGTGCTATATGCATTTATTGCTCCTGGTTACATGAAGAGAATTTCAATTTTATGATAGCCATGTTTGATATACCAAGCAACAAATATGATGACGAGGCAAGTATTTAAGGAAAGTGTTTTCCAAAAAATTTCAAGCTTTTTTTAGGCTGAAAGGTTAACTGAAATGATTTTCTACCAAAATCTTTCAATAAATATTGCCAAAGTAGTTTATATGAAGCGAAAACTATTATTAGCGGTAAATTGAAAAAAAAATCTTTATAATCAGGAGTGTTAATTCTTAATTATTCTAGTCTTTGTATACTGTCGTGACAATATTATTGATAATAGCAGAAATGAGAGAAAATGTATCAGGAAACACTGATTGACTTATACTTCCGTTTGCCGCAACTTAATCAACATTTCACATGTGACATTAGTGACGTCTGTCATTTACACTATTTCTACCTAACCTAAAAGTAGTAATTATTCTTTGATTAATACATTGGAAGCAAAAAAATGTGGGTAGATACGTTGTTAATAGTATTTATTTCTATTTGCACTGCTTTGCTTGGGGAGGGGTTAACCTGGCTTATGGTTTATCGCACAGAAAAGTATCAGAAATTGAAGACTGAAGTTGAAAAACAATGCAAAAGACGTGAGATATTTCCGTAACTAATTCGATTTGAGAGTAATTTTGATTGTTTTAGTGGAAAAGAGGAAAGAAACTCATGGAGATTCCCTAGATAAACAACATAAGAAAAAGATAGAACGTGAGGAGGAAAGATTAAAAAATAACAATAGAGATTTATCGTTAGTTAAAATGAAATCGATGTTTGCTATTGGTTTTGCATTTACGGCTTTGCTTAGTATGTTCAACAGTATGTAAGTTTCTGAAATTGTTTCTCTCGAGTAGAAAATTCTTAATGTTTTTTCTTTTAAGTTTTGATGGAAGGGTTGTAGCACGTTTACCGTTCTTGCCACTCACTTGGATACAGGGTTTAAGCCACCGTAATTTACCTGGTGATGATTATTACGATTGCTCTTTTATATTTTTGTATATTTTATGTACTATGTCAATAAGACAAAATATACAAAAACTTCTTGGTTTTGCGCCATCGAGAGCTGCCTCGAAACAAGGAAATAGTTTGTTTGGGCCAGCCCCAGGACAATTTAAATGAAGTTCATGTTGTAGTCTAGTGATATTTTGTGAACAAATGAAAAGTCTTTTTGTTAAATTTAATTTAATTTGTTAATTAAACTATACAAGCTTCTAACATTGGCTTATTTACAATAAGTCTATTGAACCCGAATCTTGTTAAATCTATCGTTTGGAAACCTCCATCTAAAATCAATTCAGCAACAGCCCTCCCAGCCGCAGGCGCCTGTTGGATACCTAAAATATAAAAAAATAATAAAATATTTGTTTCATACTTTAAACATGTACCATGACCACTAAATCCCGTTGCGATATATAAATTATTATAATAAGGGTGGGGACCAATTATGCCATTCTCATCATACATGTTATAATCGTAAAATCCACTCCAAGAACTACGCACCTAAAATAAAACAAGAGTAGCCTATATTCCGAAAAGATTAATTAGATTGTCTAACTTTAAGGCTGTTAAAGACAGGTACTCGTTTAGCTAAAATCGGCCAAACTTGTTCATCAAAATAACTGTGATCCACATCTAAATTATCCGTACACGGTTCTTCTTCTGGGAGAGGTGAACGACCACCTATGAAAGCTCCTCCAAGTCCATCCCTTCTGAAATACGTTCCAGAATAGTCGATGGTCATTGGCGAATTAATTCCAGGACCTGCTCCTTGACAATCCCATCGATATACATATCGTTTTCTGGACAAACGATAGGTTATTAGGACCAGTTATTTTATATGGGGTACTCGTACCTCTTTTCTACTGGCAAAGGAATGGACAACATTCCCTGACCCGTTCCTACCCTAGCCAATTTAGCCACTTCTCCTGAATCTGCACCAGCCGCGATGATGCAAATAGCAAATTTAATAGAATTATAACTTCCATCAGGTAATTTCACCTAAACAGCGCAAAAGAAATAAATGCGAACCGACAAGAAAATTCTTATACATACTACAATCTGATTTAAGGCATGATATTCGCCGTCTTCAACTCCGTCGACGACTATATCTAATCGTGTCTCGAAAGTGAAATCGACTGCTTCACCGTTAATGTATCTCGTGCCTTTGGCTCTTGCATGATCTCTCAATAAATTCAGAAGTGACCATGGGTCAAACCAGCCTTCCTTTTCTAACCCTAAACAACCTATTTCAACATCCGAAACATCCATCCATGGAAACCTTGAGAAAGTATTTAGTTCTTAGTTGAAGCTTTCAAGTTTAAATTAACGAAGAATATCCATAGTTAATCTTATTAATTAATACTTTATAAGTAAATAAAAGTATCACAAATTCAATACACGTTTAAAATGATATGAATTTCTTTCTGTACAAAGTTTCATTATAATCGCAGCATAGGGTTACTATTTAAAGCTTTTTTATTCATTTCTTCTCAGAATTTTTTCCTAGACTGAATATAATATAAATTCTCCTCACTATGTTTGTCCGGTCAGATATGTTCCTGGTTATACTAAATAAAGAAAACCATAAAATTAATAACAGTAAACAGAAGCTACTGCTTAATTTAGATATGTTATCTTACAAAAATAAGTGTAATCCTTACGAAAATATTATATTTTCCCTCGTATTTTTCTTAAGATTACATATTTATCACTGTATATTCTATTATGCTTTTGAAAACCCTAAATGAAGATAGACATGTACTGGTCTATCAGAATATTTTATAAATAAAATCGATTGCTAAAATTTTAAAAAATGAAACATCAAGCAAAAATTCATAAATGAAGCTCCATACATATGCTAAGCAAAGTAAAATATTCAAGCTTTTATTTTGTATTGCCTCGTGCAATTTATTATTTTTCATAGTTTTATCTATGTTTCATCATATGTATGGATCAACTTAATTGTAATAAACACCAATAACCTTTTATATTTGCAAAGTTACTTAATTAATTGAAGTAGCGATAAGAGATGAGTGACCATATAATTCATTGTAATGATATCAATACACAAGGAAGTAGGTATAACGTATATAAACATTATTTTTATTTATGAAATAAACAAACAAGGCATCTTATTGCTTTTCATTAATATAGAAGTTAAAAAGAAAAATTTGGTTCAAAGCAAGTGAAAGGGGTTGAAAAAGAAAAAGATTCACTTACATTAGTTTAAGAATTCGCACACAATGTACCTACCTCTTTTTCAACTCTTCCTTCGAAAGAAGTTCATTTTTAGCACCTAATTCTTTCTGCAGTGTTCTATTGTCCACCAATTGTTGAGCACCTTCGAGACTGGCTAGCATTAAATACCCGTTTGGAGTAAAAAAGCAGTTAGCCTGATGCCCAAAACGATTCTTTAATGTCCTTAAAAATTCAGCTCCATAAAGAGACATTTGTATATTTTCAGGCAATGAAAATTGCTGTCTTAAACCCCCAACAGATAATACAGTCGATGATTTTGCGAACTGGTACCATCAAATGAAATAAAGCGATTTTTATTGATAAACAATGACCGAATGTCCGAGACTGTTGACAATCATCATTGAAAAATGTCGACAATAACCGCATAATTTGGTGAATGTTGGAAATATTTGTATTATAAAATTGTTTCGTTTTTCAAAGACAATTCTCAACATTCTCAATAGGTAAACGGTGAAAGTAAGAAAAAACTATTAAAACACTGCCAATCACGTATGAAAAATTGGAAAGGTGGGCAACTAAGTGGCTTCTTTTCGGGAATTGACTAGGAGCACTTGACCTGACATTCACCGATGTAAACGGTGTATTTTAACATCGCCGACATTTACCTACTTCGGACTTTCACCGTATAAAACAATTTTGATTGGAAAACATCATACGGACTTACCGACACATCTTTTTCAAGAACTACAACACTTATTCCATTGGGACCTGTTTTCTCCATTAACCAATATGCGATTGAGGAGCCCAATGCTCCTCCACCAACGATGACAATATCCGCATGGTTTGGAAAGACTTGTTCTAACTCGTGATTATATTTTGATTCGAAATGTTTCTTTTTTAAATTAGTGAAATCTTGCTTTAATATACGCACAGTTCTCCAAAAAGGATGCTCGCCTTGCTCGTCCACATTATTTTGTTTGGTTAGGTGAAATCGTCTTTTTACAAATTTAGCGCATAAACTATTTACGCGTCTTGTCAGCATTTCGGCAGCACTTTGGTAATAATTAACACGTATTTGTGTAAATCGAGTACCTATATTATGTCTTATCTAGAAAAAAGTCATTTTGTTGTAGTGTTGTAGAGGTTAGGTTTGATTGGGAAGAGTATGGATGCACAACGCCCGATCTTTCCCGTGCACATGAGTGTTACCAAAATTTGAGCAGATTTGGTGCCAAACAAAGTGGTGAAACCAGGTTACCGTTTAGAATTCATTTAATATAACTTAAAATAATGAAAGCAACGTTTGTAATAATGCAACTAGTCATATCATTTTAAGAATTTTCGTCCACGTTTGGCGTAAAGAGACTAAGAAATTTAGGTTACGCTCCCTTTCTTTGGTGCCAAATGGTAACACAAACATCTGCTTTCTTACTCCTCTTCTTCGCTCCTCTACTCCTCTTCTTCGCTCCTCTGAGGTTATAATCTTTTGACATTTTCAACGCCTGAGTGTTACGCAACTAAACGTAGTCAGATCCATTTGACTGGCAGTATAATCAAACATTTAAAACACAGATTTTTTTTTGAAACTTGCACCCAAAGATATGAATCGAAAGAATGATTTTGCGGTTTTCCCTAATTAAAGAATTTGCTCCTACAGACCTATTATACCTATTTATCTGATACCATTTATTTGTGATAACGCATAATATGCGGTTTAAGTGCTTCCGTCTTGTAATTTTTTACTTCCTGGCTAAAAAATCAGTTTCGTCGATTATTATAATTTACTACAGTTTAATTAACAATGTCGAAGGGTACATATATTGTCAACAGTGAGGGATTAGATAATTGCAATTCGGCCAGAAGGAAGAATAGACGTGATACATCTTTTGGATCATGTCTATGCACTTTACTGGTCTTTCTCGTTATTTGCGGGGCTATGATTTTGGCAACGCTAAAATTTACAGACAAAAATAGCGAAAGGGACGTAGTAAGTGATTATAAGTAAATTGTTTTTACAGTATTTCATTTTTTATTTTAATAGGAAGATTTGGAAGGGTATGTAAAAGAATCGACAAAAAGTTTCGAAAAACTTGTTATAATTAATGTTCCAAAAGAAGCAAACTTGTTAACAAGCACACCCGAGTATTTAAATACTCAAGAGAGTAATATATCGAGCACCTCGTCTTCAAAAATTGAGACCACAATAATTGAGAATGACAATGAGATACCTACGGAAATATTCAAAAATACTGTTACAGATTCACGTACAACCCAAGCCGAAACAAAAATAAATACAGTAGTCGAAGAAAACTATTTTGACCAGTCTACTGAAAGTATTAGTACAACTGAAGATTCAACAACAGATCAACAACATCCAGTAACTGACAAAAATTCCGAAATGTACAATGATTTCACTGAAAACGTGAAAAACGGTAAAGCTGATGGTGAGTTTAAGCTTTTAGACTTTCAGTTGCAGGGAAATGCTGAAATTTTTCTTACCTAAAAGGAATATTTCTGATGTTACAGGCGTTTTTTAAAAGATTTTGAGAGACAAAATTTTGGAAAATTAAATATTTTCGGGTTGTACAAAGCTGTAGACGAATATTTTGGTAGAATGAAAGCAATATCTAGGAGTAACGGTAGGAGTAATTAACAGAAGAAAAAAATATCAATTTTAAATTTTTTTTAGTACAGCTTAAGTCGTAGTTCCTTAAACTGCCGCATACTCTGTTGAAATCCTCTCAGTCGTTTTAAATGCGACTTGCTACACCCTGTATAATAAAGTACAATTTCTGTCGCAGCAAATTTCAGCATCTCTACTACTCCTGTAGCAAAAACAACCACAATTTCCACCGGAAATACCACAACTTCTCGCCCAACGACGCTCTCTATTAAGCAACTGAAACGTCCTGAAAAATTATGCACTTCCTCCGGGTGTATCACAACAGCGGCTCGTATCCTGAATTTCATGAACCATTCAGCAGACGCTTGTGAGGATTTCTACGAATTCGCTTGCGGAGGACGAATGCAGGCGAAAGTTGCAGATTCAGGCATTTCGAATGAGATTTTTCGTCTCGTGAACGGGAACAGTACTCATGAAGGGTCGTCTAAATATCTTAAAGATTTCGCCACGTTTTATCACAGCTGCTTGGAACATCATGGAGAATTTGTTTATGAAAATAGGATTGAACAAGGTAATGTGACAAGTGCTTCTACACAAATTGCTCCATTTTAAACATGGTACCCCATACAGATGTCTCAGGATTCACAGAAACAATATTTTTTTAAACAGATCACCCTGTATATCTTAAAGCATAAATTGCACGTTATCAAATAAGTATATACTTCTAATATATATTTTTGCTTTAGTTTAGTTTTAGCACTCTAATTTTGTTATATTTTTTTCATTTCAGTGAAGCAAATTCTTTCAATACAGAAGCAGTTGTTATTCTCAGGATCTAACCGGTTGTCATTATCAGTAACTAGGTTGTATTCTTTGCTGTTGATGCTTCGAATCCCACCAATTTTCGATGTAGGTTTAAACATTGATTACAGTTCGAAAAAATACATATTACAGGTAAGACATTTTCAATACAGGATGTCCCGAATTGCTTAGGCCAAACTTCCAGCGTTGCCACAGCTAGTACTATTGTATGAATCTAGTACATTCTTGACCTGATTGTACACAAATACATTTTGAAAAAAATCTAGTACATTTTTCGACTTAATGCTGCTCAAACCAGGTAGAGGTTTGGGATGACGCACGAAACGGCACAAATTTCATCGACGCTCGAAACGGGAACGCACGAAATGGGACTAAACCTTTGTATTGGCCTTCAAGAGGGATTCAGTGCTAGTGTAAGGTGTTATGTTTTAAACGGGGGTCCTGTTGGGCCTCATAACCTATCTCCATATATGTCTAAATGGGTCATTTTTTAAACATTAATTTTTTCGAATATCTCGAATAACTCCTCTTACTTAATTTGTCGTTACTTTTTGCGGGTAGTGATCTACCGTTCTAAAATATTTTCAGACTTCTAACACTTCCGATTATACCGGTAGTTGACATAAAGTTCAGTTTTTATATAGGACAACCCCCAAATGCACCAATATTTGGTTTTATCACTCGAAAAGTTTTGTGTTATCTCTTCTCCTTTTTGAGATAAAAATTATTTTCCTCCACTTCAAAAATCGCTAATAACTCTTGATCCAAAACACTCGCTAGGATCAATTCGTTGCTAATGCATGTTGCTCTCCGAGGAATAGGAATAGAAATAGGAAGTCTAGAAAAGTCTTCTAAATGGACACAAACAACTCTTAGAACCTTGTGTTCTTAATCACACCCGTGAATAGCCGAGAAAATTTGTTCATTTTTTCCTAAACATTTATGAACACGCTTATCTAACCCATCGAAAACAGTTCTCACGCGAGCTTCCAGTTCTTGATGCCTGCTGCTGATTGAGACGTTGTAAACCTTGTCCTTAATTGTGTCCTAAAGGTAGAAATCTAAGGGCGTTAGGTCTGGAGATCTTGTTGGCCAGCTCCAAGATCCTAGGCGTCTAATCCACCTATCTTCAAACATGTTAATCAGCCGTTGATCTACCTCCCGACTGCGATGAGCTGGTGTCCAAATATTTTTTAAAAAGTTCGCATCTTCGTTACGTCGTTACTTGGTCCAGTAAATCTCGCAGAGCTCCACTCTTTGTTATGCATCTTGCGGCTGCAGTCCTTGCAGGGGGTAGAATTTAGAGCCTTTCATCCCATTCTTCTTCAGCACCCTTTGCACCGACATCCGGCTTATGCCTAAATCGCGCTCTGCACACTCCGTGTAGAGGACTGTGGATTAGCCTGAAAATATGCCAAAACAGTAACTTCTGTGTCTTCGTTATTTGTCATAGAATGTGGTAATATTCGATTCACACTTACTTTTCCATAATGAAAAAAGTTTGACTTGAGTCTTCTGAATTTCTTCTCAATCATTGAAAATATCTGCTTGTGTTAAACCAAAATTCCCTTCCATCTTGGCTGCTAAGCATGTATAAGCATGTTTTTATTATACAGTAACTACTGTTTTCCCTTCGAGCTGCGTTCATGTCCTAGTTTTTTATAATGTAAATTATTGTCTGATATTTCATTGGCGAATACTGAAGACACTCAATTTGTTAAATTAGCTAATTTGAGTATTATGGAATCTGATAGACGTACCCTGGACCTTAAACTTTCCCTTTTATTTCATAAACAGCTTTCTGGACCAACTATATATAAAACTACGTTCACTGGATGACAACAAACAAATCTAAGTCAAAAGATGGCGCTTAAAATGGCAATGCAGGATTGCATAGGTGTAACACGTAATGTAATACGGTAAGAAGCACTGTGCACCAAAATCAGCGATACGGATCTCCCAAAATCCCAGGGTTTTTAGCAAATGCCCTAATTACCTTGTCCTAGCTGCACCACTGGTATCGAACCGTTCCGCTGCGACGCAGCTGACTATTTCGCGACGTCAGCATTTATGCAAGTAGCGTCATCGGGTTTCGCGAGAACAAAAATACACACATACATATATAAACACACGCCGACTACTAGACCAAACCCATAAATAAATAATAAAATAGAATCTAACTCCAAAACCGTATAAATAAATTCTGGAAAGGATTGGTTTTTGTTACTTGGGCAATAAATTTTCTTTCAGATCACTTTACCCGGGGAAAGTTCTTTACCGAATCGGTATAAGGAACGGTCAGCACTGTCGGAAAATCAAAAACGATGTCTCAGGGACCAACGCGGAAAAATCTATGGGTCTTATTTGAATTTAACTGAAATTCACGAGATGTACCTAATGTGCCGGAAAAACTACACAAAGTACTTGAAAGCTGTTGAAAATTCTTTGCGGGCACTGAGGATATTCAATGAGTCGAAACTTGGAAACGTCGTTAAGGGTGTTGAAAACATTTTGATTTTACAGCAGGTAAGTTACGTCATTTTACTCAGTTTTGTCTTGTTCTCGCACCAGGGGCACTAAGGTCGAAATCCGACGATATGCAGCTAGCTTAAGGTCAATTTTTTATTTCAATTTTTTTAATTTTGCAGAATTTGCCCTCTCCTGGACAAATGCGAAAAGGTGTCTGTAATGAACAATTCATTGTTCTAAAATTGTCGGAACTACAAGAAAAAGTCAAAATGATTGATTGGCACTTATTGTTTAGGACATTATCAGGCAAAGATTTGTCTGACGATATTTCAATTCAAGTATTCTTCATGGAATATTTAATAGAAATATCCGAAAAACTATCAGGAAGTAACCTAGAGGAATTCTCTGATGGATTATTTGCCATATTAGTACACCACCTTTTTGAGAAAATGGTAGTGCCTAAAAATGAAGATAATTGTTTGCAAGAAGCTATTGAAATATTTAGTGGTGTAATATCTCTTAATCAAAAACTTGATAAGCAACAGTCACTAGCATTGAAATTATTGGAAGATGTCAAAACAACTTTTAAACAATCCGTGGAGACAAGTGAATGGTTAGACGATGAGAGCAGAACAAGAATTTTGAGCAAGATAAATGATTTGCATTTGTCTTTTGATTCAAATAAAAACTTGAGTGAGTGGACTACCCCTTGGAATTTAACAAGACCAAACTATCCAAGGAATTTAGTGACTATTTTAACTTCACAAATGAATAATTTCTATTCGCTTATTGATATCACTTTCAAAGAAGACGATATGTAAGTTCTCCTAAGTATTAGATAGGTATTCATGATATTATATTCTCTGTTCCAGTTTCAAGTATTTCTTGGACCCGATGGGTACTGAGCCAATAACTATTTACCCAACAACTGCCATAGGTAATTTTATTAACAAATAAATATTTTTCTGGAAATCAAAAATTATTACTTTAGCCATCCCTTTTGGATATTTGAAGCAAATAAAGACTGATATTCCGGATTACCTACTGATAGCTAAATATGGATGGCATTTGGCAAGAGCTGTAGGTCGTCATTTTGATCCAGTTGGTATAGAATATGGTTTGAATTTGACAACTTCAGCACTTATTACTTACAATGATTTGGTTGAATCTACCAAAATTATGTTGCTATATGCAAGCCCAAGGTTGTATGACAAAAGAAACATAAGTTTCCAGGTATATGTACATAAAAATATACCGTGTGACAAACTTCCATGTGTACATGGGGAAATAACATGGGCAATTACATTTTTGGGGATTCCTGCTCCCCATGTGCAGTTACAGTGGTGGTAAAGGTAGCAATCGAAAGACTATTTTTTTTCTGCGTATGAGGATATCAAAAACTCTGCAATTTTACAATTTATTAAAGCATTAAAAGCAAAAATTACACTAATAATTTTCAAATTAAAACACGGATATTCATCAGATTACCTATGACAATTTAATTTATTCTAATCAAAGACTCCCTTTATTCTAATTTCTAATTCGTCTGAACTGTCAACATTATTTATCGACAATTTAAAATTTGGGTGTCAAAATGAACAAAAATATTTATTCAGTTGAAGAAAAGGTTTTCATTGTGAAAACATTTTACGGCGGCAATAGTCTGCGTGTAGTCCGTGACTTATTGTCTGTAAAATTCAATAACAGTCCTATTCCTTCGGTAACACCAATAAAAAATTTAGTTAAGAAATTTGAAGATACTGGGAGTCTTTCATTGAAAGAAGGTAATTTTTACTAATAAATTTACTTGGTTTTTATTTAGATAATTCTGATTCGCTTATTATTATTACCTAGTTGCTAATTCCTTATTGTTCGCTAACTTAAATTTTACTGGGATTATGAGAAATTTAACAAGTGATAAGGTGGAGTGAAACGAAACTAAAATTAATCTTACCATTAATTTTTTTAGTCGTTCCAAGAAATCTAAATGTTGAGGTAGAGGAAATGGTAATAGGCCTGATAACTGCTAGTCCAACATCTAGTTTAAGGTCTATTGCCCTAGAATGTAATGTTTCAAGAGAAACTGTCCGTAACATATTACAAAAAACAAATATCATCCCTTTAAATTCCAATGTCACCAAGAGTTACTTCCTTTTGACGAAGAATCAAGGCAAACTTTCTGTGAAGAAATGCAAGAACGGGCTAATCGGGATCGCAGCTTCCTCTCATCAATTTGTTTTACCGATGAGTGTACCTTCACTTTAAATCAAGAGCCGAATTCACAAAACGTTAGGCATTGGGCCCAGGAAAATCCCAGAATAAATCTAGCCACTATAACGCATTACCCTCAAAAAATCAATATTTGGGCAGGCATTTTTAATTATCGCATTATAGGACCATTTGAAATACAGGGAAATTTCAATTCAGAGGCTTATTTAGATCTTTTAATTAACCATATTGGCCCTGCATTAGAAGAAGTTGCACATGCGAATCGGGAGGTCTGGTTTCAACATGACGGATGCCCAGCACATTTTGGAGCACAAGTGAGGGAATTATTAAATGAAATATTTCCAGAGAGCTGGATTGGTCGAGGTGGTGCTATAAACTGGCCAGCTAGATCTCCCGATTTGGCACCGTGTGACTTTTTCTTGTGGGGTCATTTAAAAAATAAGATTTATAAAACTCGTCACCCAAATATTGATTCTTTAAGGAATGCTATTTTTGCGGAATGCAACTTAATAAACGATCGGCAACTTGCGAATGTGAGAAATTCTTTCTATAATAGGCTGGGATACTGTCTGATACAGAATTGGGGTTTATTTGAATATTTGTTATAGTTATTTTTCTTTTTTTATGTTACTTTAATTTCATTGTATATTAATAAGTTTTTGTCCTTACCTAGATATGAAATACATAAGTATTAAATTGCCAGATTACAAAATTCATTAGAGCAAAATAAACAAATGTTGCCGCTTGTTAAAGTTTTCATAATTGCAGTAAAATTAAAGTAATTTAATTTTTATTATTTCATTTTACTGCTTTAACATTTTCCCAAAAACTTTTTAATAGGTTAGATAACACCTACAATTTACCCTAAACTATGGACCAGCATTCACCAACGAAACATCCACATCAGTAATCAATTAATTGTCAACTATAGGTAATGACAATAATAATGTGAATGAGAATTATCTAAATAAAAAAACAAGTTTATGTATTAGTAAAAATTAACTTCTTTCGATAAAAGATTCCCAGCCTTCAAATTTCTTACTAAATTATTTGTTGTTATACCGAAGGAATAGGACCGTTATTGAATTTTACAGAAAATAAGGCACGGACTACGCGCAAGCTATTGCCGCCGTAAAATATTTTCACAATGAAAACCTTTTCTTGAACTGAATAAATATTTTTGTTCATTAGATTAGAATAAATTGAGTTGTCATGGATAATCTGATAAATTTCTGTGTTTTAGTTAGAAAATTATTAATGTAATTTTTAAATTGGAAAATTGCAGCGTTTTTGATATCGTCATGCCCATGTTATTTCCCCATGTATACACATGGAAGTTTGTCACACGGTATGTAGGTACCATGTTATCTAACACTTGAAATTTTAGTTGGATGGTGGTCTGTCTACCAATTTAAGAATAGCCGAAAATACAGCGTTCAAAATAATTATAGATCTTCTAAAAAATGGCGAGAGCTCCAAACAAAGTTTGATGCCATGGCTCTCCACTTCGTTTTCCAAAGAAAAAATCGCTTCCATTGCAACTGCACAAGGTAAGTCCTTAAAGTACCTACCTTTCGTTTTCCAAAAATTCTGGACCATATTTTGTACTTTCAGAATTTTGTGAGAACACAGACACGTTAGATTTCATGTTAAGAGTTTTTGAAAACGAAATTTTGCCATCGACTTTACGCATAGAAAATATTATGTCCAATTCTGAGGATTTCTCAAATTTGTTTGATTGTCCCGAAGGATCTGGAATGAATAATATTCTGAAAAAATATCAGTTCCCTTATCTAGAAAAAGTGGAGGAAGAAGATTATAACTATAATCTTAGTTAAGAATGTAATAAATAAAAAAACAAATTATTGTTAGTTTTTAACAATCTCTCTGTTTTATTCACTGATGCCTTAAAGTTTAGTTTACATTGTCTTTTAGAAACACTAAAAAATCTACTGTACCTGCAGGTACTTATATACCTATCCGCTCGTGGATATTTATACACCTTCTTAAACGGGTGAGTCACTAAGGCGAAATCGGTCTATAACATGCGTACAGTTCAAAATGAAAGAAACTTTTTCAAATAAAAGTTTTTCAAAAATAAGTGCTTAATGAGATAAAAATATTTTCAAATATGGCGGACTTCCGGTTATACCGGAAATGGACACTAACTTTGTTATTTTAAATGGAACACTCTGTATATTATTGCATTTTTGGATTTCTCATGAAAAATAAATGTCAGTTTGTTAATCTAACATTGGGTCTCGGTCGAGCCGCTCTGGAGCTTTTTAAACTTTTTTGAAAATTTTGACGTTTGGAGTAGTTGGCGCCATTTTGAATATCTTCGAAACGAAAGCACTTAGATGAATGCGGTTTCGACAGTTCGTTTCTGGAAGAAACGGCCTATCAGATACAAGTACAACATGGAATCATGGCTTTTTAATTAAATAAAATTTATCCATGCCAATATTTACTAATTCAAACAGGAATAACTCTTTTCTTTTAAATGGAAAAACGCAAAATTAAATTTCCTTTCTGACGATGTATGGTTGTTGGCATCTGTTATCAGCAGTTTTTAAGAAATTCACATTTTTCTGGAAATTTTGAATAATATCATGTTATTGCGTTAACAATAGTTGGCGTTCGGCGATTTTGTTCTGTTTTGCCAAGGAAATGTCATTTTTATTAACTTATCGTTGAGTAAGAGTGCAATTTAAGTTAATTAGTCAGAGTATTGATTTCAATTTTAATAAATATCGTAATTAAGAACGCTGGAAATGTATACGCAAGAAAAATTAATTGCTATGGTGAAGCAGAAGGAAATTTCTGACTTGCCTCAAGAATTTACCACTTGCTACTATACAACAGATGTGGTATCAACAAGATGGAGCGCCTGCGCTTTACGGGAGGGATGTAAGGGAGCACTTGACTGCAGCATTTCCAACAAATGGATAGGAAGAGGACGTCCGACACCTTGGCCAGAGCGATCTCCAGACCTAACAAAACTTGACTTTTTTGTGGGGCCACGTAAAGCAGTTAGTTAGTTAGTTAGTTAGTTAGTTAGTTAGTAGTTCTCCAACTACTCGAGAAATTATGATGGAACGAGTTCGCGATGCATTTCAAAGTATCAATGAAGATATGCTGATAAAAATGTGAACAATTCTTTGTTGAAACGGTTGCGTGTTTGTTATCGTGAGGATGGCGGTTATGTCGAACATTTAATCTAATTACATTAATTTATTTTTGTTGCTGTTATTATCTAATCTTTGAAGTATTGAAAATAGTATAGAAGATTTGGAACGAACATTTTGTAAGACAAAACAAAACAAAATCGCCAAACGTCAACCATTGTTAATGCATAAACATGATATTATTCAAAATTTCTTAAAAACTGCTGGTAACAGATACCAACAACCATACATCATCAGAAAGGAAATTTAATTTTGCGTCTTTTGATGTGAGAACCAATGTAGCATTCCATTTAAATGAAGAGTTATTCCTGTTTGAATTAGTAAATATTGGCATGGATGAATTTTATTTAATTAAAAAGCCATGATTCCATGTTATACTTTGTGTCTGATAGGCCGTTTCTTCTAGAAACGAACTGTCGAAACCGCATTCCTCTAAGTGCTTTCGTTTCGAAGATATTTAAAATGGCGCCAACTATTGCAAACGTCAAAATTTTCAAAAAAAAATAAAAAACTCCAGAACGGTTCGACGAGACCCAATGTTTGATTAACAAACTGACATTTATTTTTCATGAGAAATCCAAAAATGCAATAATATACATTTCCGGTATAACCGGAAGTCCGCCATATTTGAAAATATTTTTATCTCATTAAGCACTTATTTTTGAAAAACTTTTATTTAAATGTTTCTTCCATTTTGAACTGTGCGCTTGTTATAGACCGATTTCGCCTTAGTGACTCACCCGTTTAGTAAGGTGTATAGCTAATAAAACCGTTCAAAAAGCTTAGATTAGAACTGGAAGCACGGAATTCCGTGATTAGAAGCAGGTAACGAACCTAATTTTGTGCTAGTATAACTGTTACAATCATAAGTATATAATAGACGGTTAGAGAGAAGGCGTGTAAGGTCGCTGATGGCTCAGTGGGAGAGCAGAGGGCTTCGGAGCGCGGGGACCCGGGTTCGACTCCCGGTCGGCGGCGAAGAGTTTTGCGCCGTGTAATATTTCAGAAGTGGGATAGGCAACCCGCGTGCTAGAGTAGAGTACGGCGGGTGGAGTGCACATGAGGTGCGTTGTGCGTAGCATGTTCGTGTCGCGGGCGCTGAAAGTAGCCAGTGGCTGGGGTAGACGAGGACGGCTAGCTTGTCAGGACAGGCCGAACTGTTACAATCATAAGTATATAATAGACGGTTAGAGAGCAGGCGTGTAAGGTCGCTGATGGCTCAGTGGGAGAGCAGAGGGCTTCGGAGCGCGGGGACCCGGGTTCGACTCCCGGTCGGCGGCGACTAGTTTTGCGCCGTGTAATATAAATGGTAGGTATTTTAACACATTAAACACTTTAAAAAGTATTAGAGCTATATAGCACAAGATAGTTGAAGCGTTTATTTACAGAGTGAAAAAACCAAGAGTGTCCAAGATATAAAGGATAATTGAGTACTTTTTTATCATTAGAATAGCGGAAAAGTCTGTAATTATCTATGTAATTAAAATTATTTTTTTCAAAATTCCTAATTAGCAGAAAACTCAACATTGCCGTGTTTATCCACCAGAGGCACTACTATCGAAATCAGACAGTACTTCTTTCTGAATACTATTATTATTGTTATTGTAAAAATAAACTTGACCGTCACGTAGTCGTTCTTTGTGTAAACAGGGCTCACGAACGCAGACCTCAATTTGCGAAGAGAAAAGGAAAGTGGAGGAGGAATTATTGGAATACTAAAAGGAAAAAGAGAGCAACCTTTATAGATTTATAAAATATGCTGGCGAAGCAGTTTCGGCCATCGTCCTGGCAGTTTCGCCCTTTCAGTAGGCTGCCCGCGTGTCCGTCCGCTCGTTTCAGGGCCAACTATAACCGATATCTGATCTGTTACTACAACCCCTAGTCAACAGGAGATAAAGTAAGTGTCCGTTCTTCGTTCCATGAATATGCATAGATTGACATTGCGTCAGACATTACACGATATTAATGCAAAATTCTTTTGAATGTTAATATGTTGACACGAATTCGATGAATATTTGAAGGGCGAGAGCGAGGGCTGCCAGATGGCGCTATGTGAGAGTCTGTTTGAACATGCAAATCGTTATTATCCTCGTTGATGTTTGAACTGCTTTTGTGGCTGACCGGAATTTCATTTAAAGATTAGCTGACCGTATTTATTACGTTTGTCCAACGCCTGTAACAAGTGATAGCGCCTGTTTTTGCTCGCTTTTAATTTGCAATTCTTCGGGAAATTCCTCTCGCATCTGCATAGAATAAAACTGGACATGAAGCGATTTTGCTCAGAGAGAATAAACACACGTTTTCAAAGACTTTTTTCTTCTCCCCAAATCAGAATAATAATTCTGAAACGAGATTAACAGCTAACCAAGAAATTACTAAAACTAAACTAAAGTTTAGAATAAATCTCTCCCTCAAATGCGACCACAATCACAAATCAGTAGTTGTTTCTTTCTAAAACGAAACGATGCGAACTGATTTTAACAGAAAGAGAGAGAAGGGGAGCAACCTTGCTTGATTGAAGGTGAACTCATTCACGGGTCGATTGTTGCTGCCCCCGAATTCCCGGAGTGAAGTATTAGGGAACTATCGTGATGGTTTACAGACTGCTTAGGAAGTGGAAAGTCGCTGCCTCCAGCCCCATTACAATTCGATAATTGAAAATCGATCTCTCTGAATTACCTGTGCGGCGAACAGAATTTAAAGTTACACTCTTCTTCATTTGAATTTAAAGTTTGCAAAAAGGCATTCCGGAAAGCATAAGTTTTCTCGATGGTGCTCATTCTCCGATCAGTTTCACTTCGTATTTCATTCTAAATATAGAATTTTCGATAAAATAACATGAAAAAGTGACGGGGTGGAGTAGGTGTGAAAAAAATTATATTTATAACCCCAACTTATTAAAAAACACGAAAAATAAAACGAAACGCGTACAGAATAACTTCTTCGCCGTCATTTTCCTGCGAGCGTATCTTCCTTTCGCATCTTAAGATTCAAATTTGTGGCGCTTTCGAATGGAGCTTATGAATAATTCATGTTCGAACAGCAATGTACAGAGATATCAACCCTAAAAGTGATGGGATATTAATTAAGTAAGGTTTATAGTATATATAAACGCTCTTGTAGACTATTAATCACTTATATAGTTGATGAATGGCGGTCTAATCTCTGTACATACTTGCAGGCTTAATATATTGAATATGCCCCTCTTTACTACTCTAAAGAAGTCATCATCGTCGTGCTTTAAATTTATAAGGGTTGTACAATTTTCTTGGAAGTTACTTTATCACGGTCATATTGACTTCTATAGTTGTACGTCTAATGTACAAGTCAGAAGCGGCAACAGGGTAACTGTTCTTAGTTGTCACTTTTCCTCAGAATACTGTCCTTCTTTCTGCTCTTATTCTTGGTTTATCATTTTATAACATGGCTGAGGAACAAAGTGGATTTTGATCCTGTAGATCATGCATCGAACTGAATCAGCATTCCTTTTTATAATACTCAAAGAACCTAACGCCGTTGCTCGCCAGCCTTTTCCAACCGACCCGCCGAATTGTCAGATTGGTTCGGCCGACTGCCCTCCCCAGCATCTGCGTCGAAGACTTTCTTAATTTATTTTTAATTATGTTGCCAATTTCATTGTCTGGCTGCTGCACAAACCAGGGTTTATGCACCATTTATAAATAATAAAAGATAGATACTTATGTGGGTGTTCAGCTTTTAACGGCACGTAATAATAATTCAATTTGCAATTCATAAATTATATTCCACAACGAATAAAAATGTGAAAAATGTTTGGCTTAGTTTCTAATTGCTTACAAGTTCTTATAATCAGACGTACTGAGACCGACCTTGGCGCTTGCTGATTGAATTGGGCAAATATATATCCAGATGCCGGCCGGAGAGGTAAAATATTTATTCTTGCAGTTGAAGCTAGGAAATATGAATTTTGAAAGTATGCGCCATCTATGAAGTATGTCAATTACTATGAAGTAAAAACCGCGACTGCGTTTATATTAGTGATCTTGAGTTATTCAGTCTACAGTAGAACGTATTTTAAATACATAGTTCTATTAATGTTCGTAAAAATCGGCCCAAATTCTTCGAGATGTGGGCAGAATAATACATGGCTAGAAATTGTTTGCATTCACGTACCCGTTATTTTCCTTTCATCAAAATAAAGATTCAAACAACTAAACGAACAAATTTTACTCCTCACAAATTGCCGGAGCATAACTCAACTCTTCCGGAGCCTTTCAATTCGTCCAACCCTCCCAGTGTTTTCGTTTTCCGGATATCCATTTCCCACGATATTCCCAGCAATTTCTACCGACAGTCGAATCCTTAAGTCCTCTTGCTAATATCGGTCCTTGGTCGTAATCACTGCCATGCAGACGTTAATATAAAACCATTACCATTCCGTTGCCCTCCCTTTGATGCAGACTTAAGCTTTTTAAACGATGCCGCTTTTAAGACACGGCGGTGGTTGCGACGCGCCTCGTAATTTTCGAGATTGCCGCCGCAGAAACGGCCACTCGAAAGAAAATTCAAATTAAAAAGTTATTTCGGGGACGGATTATAATTTGAATAAACTATTAAGACGCATAACTGGAGAGCGTTATGTTATGGGGAGTACGTCAGTTTGAAATTGAGGAGAGATCCCTACGAAGGATTAAGGATATGAGTCCTGGATGACTTTGATATTGAATAAACCTATTGGAATAGACTCTGATCGTGCATATTTCGCTTTTTAAGAGTGTACATAGCATTTTATCTATACAAGGTAAGGGAATTACATTGCAAAATTTCGGTACGGTCCGGTGTTCAGAATTAAGGATTACAATATGTATAATCTTTGACCGTTCTGACAACGTAGAAAGTGTATGAAACTTGAATAAAAAGTATTGAGTTTTAAAATACAAACAAATTTAAAAATAAAACATTTGATCGCAACAGCGTGCGACGTTATAAGTCATGTCAGACAGCCACCTTGAATGAACACGTTACAAATACAACCAATTTAATATTTTATATTGATTCATAAGGAAGAAAAGTGTCATTTTTTAGTGATGAGTCTGTAGGCTTGACTTGGCTTAGCTTGGCTTGGCTTGGTTTGGCTTGGCTTGGCTTGGTGTGGTTTGGCTTTTGCTGCCTGACAAGCTCCTCCTTCAGATGCTTCGCTTATCTGTGCTGGGTTTTGGTGCCATTCCTCGTCTGTGTATAAGTAGGCTTCCTGTTTCAGAGAATCTTCTGAAGGAGACACCTAGACGAGTATCGAAACGTTAGATATGCCTTTTAGTGTACGTATATCTATTAGACGATGCGGTAGCCAGCCTGGAACAATAACACTATTTTTTGCTTTTACTCTGTTAGTTGATAACATTTATAATGACAATGGAAATGTTGCTAGGCTCCACCCACTACTGCATTCTTAAGTCAAACAGACTTTAGTCATTTTTGTTAGCTTTTTTGACACTAAATTTATACTCACTAGTAGATGCATGTACGTACTTTACTTACCATAACTATTTTTTGTATACGAACAAATTTTAATTTTTTAATTAATCACAGACAACAGAACACTGTAACACCGACGTCACTGAAAGTTGCGATGTTGCAAGTTCCCCATTTATAGCACGCTTGTTCTGACGTCACAAAACAGTATAAGAGACCAGCCACCGCTTAGTGAGTAGACAAATATTTCAAAATGTATTTCTTGAATTTATTTTAAATCAGGACGAAGTGTTTTAGGTGTCACTATGTCCAGAATTTATAATTTAAACGTAAAAGTACTAATAGCATATAGACAAAAAATACATTGACAGCAAAAATCCAAATTTCGGAAAGTATACCAACATAAGTGAAGATTGTGAGGTGACAGGTCAGGTTCGTGTCGATTGTAGTCTACCTTTTAATAGGGTGATGCAAAATTTCAGCGATATCTGTTAAGACGTTTAGAGAAGATTATTTTCTTGTTAGAAACTTCTTGTCATATTTCGACTTGTGCACGAAGTAAATATCGAGGTGCTCTTATCTTGATACATTCTGTATATTCACAAGCTTGCTTTTATGATAAACTCCTTAGTTTGATCGTTTCCTATGTAAACTATTTAGATTTAGACTGTACTATAAACGCCAAAATTGCTGTTGTACTTTAAGGTTCAATTTCGCTTAAAATGCCATAACCAATTACATTCTGAGGTAAAAAAACCTTAGCAGCTGTCCGCCAATTAAAGTTTTGAAGGCTGATCTAAACGATTTTATTTGAATGACAACAAACGTGTTAGCCTTGCACTAGTAAACAAAGTGCAGCAAAAAAAAATAGATAAATAATCATGTTTTTCTAACGAAAAATCACATCGTCTATGGGGGGGCGGGGCTGACGAAAACATAGCAACGTCCGGCTGTCCGGCATAAACGATTCGCGTCGCAAACTGGAACACCACTTTTGGAGTTTACAGTACGTTATTTCTAATTTGATTTGCTAAGTTTGCCAAGTTCTTTTGCTAGGTATTGTTTTGTTTTGTTAATTTGAACTTTAATGAAAACTGAAAATACTGTTAATATGTAATATCGAGCCCCGATGAAACAGGACAATAAATCAGATGCAATTTGCGGGCAACAGAGTGGAAAGCCACAATTACCCCAAAGATTTATTAGTAATAACTCGAACATAGATACATAGAGAGCACGGTCATAATTAAAATTGGGCGAAAACGGACTGGCGGAGCAAGCGGAGCGGTAGTGAGCCTCTTTCGGCTTGATTAATGAGGGAGGGTTACTGGGGGGTGGCCCGCGAACACACAGACATCTAATTCTGCTGAATCAGGTGAAAGCTTACGCGTCGCGGGCGACCGCAACCTCGAACAGCCGTCGAGACGCGTACGGCGCTCCGTGTTAATTATCATTGGAAGGCATTTTTGAACTTCCTTCACATGAGTAACTTCCTGATGGATGCGTAGTTCAATAGATCGACTTACTAACCCGCTGATTCAGAATTGGAATGCGTACAATATTGGCAGGTCACGACATAGAAAACCACATGCTGGATGATTTTCATTGAGCACATATCAGAAGTACCTATTTTGAGAACCAAAAAATTTACTTGTCCGAAAATTTGGCTATAGTCGTAAGAGGACGGAAACGTTTTCAAGATAGTGTCGTTCTCGGGAGTATCCTAGATCACAAATCACAAAAAAAACGAAAGTTCTGAAGATTTCAAAGCAATTTTGCTATATTTGGCAGCAGAAACTTCAATTGAAGGCAATTAAATTCATGGTTTGGCCTATTTCCCCAATTTTTCTATTAGTTTGGTTGCAGAGAAATTGGGCATTTCCTTATCCAGAAGATTCTGAAGAAATACAAGCTTCACCGTCCAAAAATTTGCTGCTGGACAATAAATTGTGTTACTTCATTTGCGCCAAAAATTAGAATAGACCAAGATATTTGGAAACTTAAGATTTGTGGTATAAACTTTTTCGCGCAACTTACTTCATCATCATAAAGTTCTCAGTCCGAAGACTGGTTAGACGCATACCTTTATCCTTTTTTATCCTGAGCTAACCTACGCATTTTCCTAAAAGTAGAAGATCCTACATCCCCAACTATATATTTGAGAGCAGCAGTCTTATCTGGTCCTACCCCCACCTCTTTTTATTCCTATTTCCGATTCTATTATGTCGCAAACTATTCCTTCTCTTCGTTCCTGCTCAAATTCTACAAGTGCCGTTGAGATTATGAATTATTCTTCTCTCCATATATTTCGTCCATATCTTTCTGAGTACTTCGAACATTGTCCTCTATTTTATAATTTTAGAATGGTCTCGCGCCTTATTCCTCTACTTCGTCTAAATCCGAACTGATCTCCTAATAATTGTTCCGCCATTTTCTCCATCCTTCTTTGCACAATTCTAGTTCAAATTATTGACGCGTGGGAAGTTAAACTGATCCTTCTAAAATTTTCACACCCCTATCCTTTCCTTTTTGGCAAAGTTACTATTTGAGCTACTATAATGTTTCATTTGTAATCTTCTGGAATCTCACCTGTTTGGTATGTACATACTGCAAACTAGTTTAAATAAACGCTTTCTGACATCTTGACTTGCACACTTTAAAATTTCTGGCTGCGATCCGCCTGTTTTTAAACTTTCTAATGCTAGCTCAAACTCCCCTTATTCTGGAACAGCCTAGGTTATCCTTTCTGCAACTTACTTATCATTCAATATTCTTCATGTTGGTGTTCAAATATTGCATGATTTGAAGGTGTATGGAAAACCGCAGACCAACTGGTTTCGTCCTTCTGGGACTCATCAGTACGGTGCTTCCCCCTACACACTCAAACCGTGCAATTTAATCTTGCTATGGACAGATATCAGCAAGTGACAACTACTTTGAGTAATTATCTGATATTATTGCATGGTTTGAGTGTGTAGGGGGAAGCGCCGTACTGATGAGTCCCAGAAGGCCGAAACCAGTTGGTCTGCGGTTTTCCATACACATTCAAAACATGCAATATTTCAACAAAGACCTGCTTAAAAGCACGTACGTACATGGAGACAAATTAGGATTGTTTCAAAGCCACCTTAGGTGGGGTAGCAGTCTGAAACGTCTCGTAGTACAAAAATCTGGATTTAGTTCTATAATTCAATGCCTGGCGGGGTATTTGCCTGAGGAGTAGTTGTTCGAACGGTCCAGTACCACTAATTCATGTTGGTACCAACAGAGAAGAACTGAATAGAGTTTCTAGAGCATTTAAAGGTATAAATTCAAATGAAAATCGGAGTGCTGCTAAACAGGAAGTCAATAAGCAAATTATAAAATTGATTAATTAATGGTTACCTTGAACTCTAGTCGAAGACTGCGTCGTTGATTGGCTGGATGTCGACGCAGAGGATTTATGAGACGGCTGTGGAGGTAGTGGTGCCGTCGGACTTTGATCTAGGAGGAATTAGTTTTTTGAAGATAGTCCTGTGAGTGGTAATTTTTAATGGTCAAATTCTTTGTGATATGTTGAAGTTCATATTTTAAGAAGAGGACTTCAAATCTAATATGACTGCAGGGTGAACGAAAGAGTTGGTGACTGATATTTCTTTAGAGGGAAGATGATGGAATGATTGGTATGTGTGGATTTCCTATAGACTTTTCATATCACGACCGCTTTCCATCAATTTCTACCTCCATGGTCAAACGAATATTGGCGTAGTGGGTGGTGGCTATTGAAGTGGTCTAAGGAATTATCTAAGATGGAAAGAAGATGTGGACAAATTACGAAATTTTCATGTACATACTTGAACTTGAGACTGTAAGATTCAAGACAATTCTTCAAAAAATTCCATGAAGATGTTAGCAACCACACGGGTCAAAAGGGACCCATGCGACTTGTTCATAGAGCTATCAACAAAACAGAAAATTTGCAAAATCTGGGAACAATTGAACTAGATGGTCCAAATATGACGTAGAACCTTGGATGTTAGCACAGTGGTCTGATGATCCCAATAGAATCAGACGTAGTGACAGTGATGAGTAGGAATTTTATATCGAAAGTGACAATAATGTCTTGATACTAGACCTTGAATTTATAAAGTTTTTGGACAAAGTGTCCGGAGTTAAGGATGAAATTGTCAGTGCCCCGAGGTGCTTATCAAGTTTATAAGCAGGAGAATTAATAGCACCTACAATCAGACGAAGAGGATTATTATATTTATGAATCTTAGGGAGATCATAAAGTCTGGACAGTAGTCTACTCGAGGAATGAGTTTATTCTAAACTTCAGGCGAATGAATGACAAAAGTGACAATAGTTAGAATGAAGATAATTTGGTATTCTTCAGATATTTGTATTTGGAGATTTAGTTGACTTCCTGGAATTTATAGCTGCTATGAGACGGAGAAGTTTAAAATGTATTCTATTCCTCAGGGGTTATTGCGGAATTCGTACCTTTGAGAGAAGAGATATTTCATCTACAGGTACTTGGAAAGGTTGACAACAGTTGCATGAAAAAACTTATACGATCTAGAAAATTGCAATCTGTTAAAACGATGTTGGGAAAATTCAAACAGACAACCAACTGAGATGAAACAGTTCACTTGAAACAATATTTTGCCTTAAGGTATGATGAATTCTGCTCGATGACTACAATATTATTATATATTGTTTAATCTAAGACAGTTTACCTGCAGTGCTGCAGTGATATAAATTCTTGATAAAAGGTTCAAAATAGTTTCAGACTTTGAAACTTAATTTTAAGGTGGTGCACCTCACCTTCACACCCTCATTATTTAACCAAGATATTTCCTATAGCATATCTGCCATTAATTAATTTAAAGGGGGTGTTTTCACGTTCTGGTATCTCGGCAGCAATCTAGACACCCGTGAGTGTATGTGCTCTATCAAAAATCAGAGGAAGCTTTAAAACTCCCCGGATCTATTCATTCATGAGAGGGATGTCACCCTTCATTGATTCAAGAGATAAACGATGACAACAGTTGACGAAAACTCCTGTAAAACTGGGACATAATTGGGGAAGGAGAACCAATCGATAAATGATTCGTGGTTGGTAATAATACAGGTTGTGAAAAGAGCAAGTGGCTATACATGGGGATGAGACGAAAGATACTGGGAACTTGGAAATTATTAGGATTTGTTATTAAGCAGCTCAAGGTAGTGGTATCCAGTAGGATGCAAACAGAAACGCATTATTTGTTAGTAAAACAAAGAATGAATCATAACTACAAGGTAAATATGTACATTTAATCATGAACTTCTAATAAATATTTTAACATATCAGAATGTTTAAATAATACAATTTGTAAAATGTAGGGCAGTTAAAAATATATGTATAAACTTATGCGTTTCATTATCTTTGTAAGTTATTAGAAAAATACAGGGTATTATTTCAATTTACATAGCTATGACAAAAAGTATAATTTAGAGTTTCCTTGTTATATTGGGGCATGAGGGGTAAGTTCTGGAATAAGACATTTCAAATTAACAGTATGATTTTCGATTCATGTTATAAACAGTCACTCCCCTAGTATAATACTGACTTTCATATTACTTCCTATAAGCCTCCAAACTAAATATTCACCCTTTTGTGTTTCCTGTATTTTACCAGGGCGAACGTAGAGCAGGGGTCAATAACAGAAAGCATAATTCTCCGGAGGAAATTTACTTAAATCAATTGCTTGACCAACGATCTTCCTAACTGCTCCGAGTCCTTCGATATATAAAACCATAAATCGTTTCAGAAAAATCCGCGTCTCCTCCGCAAAAACTGCCCCTGTCCGTTTTATTGGCAGTTTTATGAAGCACAAGAGGCACAAGAACAGCATAAAGCCCTGCACGATGCCATTTCTAAAAATGACAATTTGGGGTGTGCTTTAGAAATTTATATACTGTATGTCTAACAAATTTGTTTTTAAGGCACTCTTGCCCTGGAAACCAAAAACGCTGTGAACTTATGCATCAATACTTTAGAGAAAATGAAAGAGATAGTATTGTGCACTAAAGGCAATGAATAAAAAAGAGGGAATTTTCGATGCGCGCGCAACCGGTAGAATTTAGTCCGCCAATTACAGCGTTTTCGAGTCTATTTCTTGTGGTCGTATAAACGACAGACATTTTCAGTGAAAATGCAGTAAAAGCAATGAGTAAACAAAGAGAGAGTACTCGATGCGCGCGCAGGAGGTAGAATTTGATTGCACGGTTATGGCGTTTTCGAGTCTTTTGTATTTGTATGAATAACAAATTGCAACCTGATAAATAAGAAATAACCTTATAAACTCGGGTTTCTGTTACCTAATTTTACACCTTACATAATATAACAATTATTATTTAGTGATAAGGCCAAGCGCAGACTGTTTCAAATATTACCTCTGTTCGCGCCACTACTTAGGGCCGCCCACAATAATTCTACCTGCTGCGCGCGCACCCTATATAAATAGGTAAATATTAAAAATTATCATCTGAAATTGAACAGAGTGAAGTAGGGGTCCGTGCTGGGCTCTAGTTCATAATCCATGTACGGATAGAATGGAAGGCAATATGGATTGACCGACAATATACGTATCGAGCACATGTCAGGGGAATAAATAATGCCAATATAGTGGCGGTGGTGCACAGGCAGCAACTTCTGTGAAGCACGTTTTCCAGGGGCGCACACCTCGCGCACGGATGCGTCTCTACGGAAAGCGCCAGATTAAGGTGATTTCATGCAAAAAAACGAAACTACCAGGCGGTTATAAACTTATTTCTGGAAGACTTCGCTCGCGCTTTGTTCCCTTGTTACATCATTTTCTAGTGGAGGTACAATTTGTTATTTCTGGTTTTTCACAAATTGGAACAAGGGAAAAATGAAGCTACACACTTACAGTTTTCCACAATTTATTAAATACTCAAGGTAAAGGTAGGTACAAAAAGTATAACCTACAATGGTATACATATACAGGGTGTGTATAAACTGGTGAAAGAACTACACGTGACGATGTCAATCATAAAATTCTAATAAAAGTCTAATATCGGCGATGTGGAAAGAGTTCTCGGAGACTTTTCTATCAAACTCTTATCACAAGAGTACATTCGGGTTGAGGTCGGGTGATTGCGGTGGCCAAGTCATAACCTTTAGTGTGTCAAGTCGTCAGAGCATAGAAAATGAAATCTCTTATTTTCATTGATGGTTCCACAAAAGCTTCTCAGCCGATGGTCACCAACTTCCTGTCTTCAGTTTATAGCCATCGTCTTGGGTCTTCAAGTACAGTATTATAGACACGTTATTTCTCGGGATTTTATGTTCCTGCCATTACCTACATGAAATTGTTGCTCTTTCCACGGTAATGATAAGAAACTATCAAAGACCACGTGTCTGTAGAAGATTCTTTGCTTCTGGCACATTGAAAATGTACGCAACAGACATTTCGGAACAAAAATTGAGAGTTAATGACGTCTTCCATAGCTAGCTACAGAAAACCAAGATTAGAGTGGTATCTGACATGACTTATCCAAACTATTCACAATTAAGCTGTGATGGAAGGTAAAGCGTTTATAAATTTGGGTAAGGCCGTTGAAAAGAGCAAAATTTATTCTTCTTTCAAAATGTCAACCGAATTATAATTCCCAAAGGTTTCAATACAGCCCTCTGAATCTTGTAACAGATAATAAGTACTTAGAATGGCCATATTTACCGTATTTGATGCCGTTGCGTTCCTTCCAGTATCACCGGACGTTACCCCGTCTTCAGAATATCAAATGGGACACTTCGTATATGTTGACTTTTTTGGTTTTGGAAAAAATCGAATCTCTTATAAAACTTCGAGAACGGCAATTCGACATTTATGATATAATATTATGGAAGTAGGCGAAAATATTTTCTTCCTTTTCTAAATACTATAACTGTCTCTTCCATGAATGGTTCGATGTACGTATGTTTTCTTTCATGAACTTTTATTTTAAACGTCTGGACGAGAAAACTCAAAATCATTTGAAAAGTATAGTGGACCCCACTGGGAATAGAACCCAAGCCCCTTCGATTTCTTACTAGTTGTGGGCTACCAATCTGTACCATAAATGAATTTTAATGTGTCATCTTTGGAAGTTGTATTCATAGTAAATTTGCAGTAAATACTAGCGAACTGTTTGTATTGAGTGGTACTGGACCGTTCGAACAGCTACTCCTCGGGCAAATACCCCGCCAGACATTGAATTATAGAACTAAATCCAGATTTTGTGTACCACGAGATCTTCTATAATTCAATGCCTGGCGGGGTATTTGCCCGAGGAGTAGTTATTCGAACGGTCCAGTACCGCTTATTACCGCCTCATAATTCGGCTAATAATTAGCTCTTGCTAATACTTTCACCAAGCGTGTCAGTATATATACAGCAAGCAATATTGCATAGTTCGAGTGTGTAGGGCAAAGCATCGTACTGATGAGTCCCAAAAGTACGAAAGCAGTGGCCTACGGTTTTCCATGCACATTCGAAACATGCAATATTGAAAAACATCTAACAAACTGTTTGTATTGTTTAGGTTTTAGATAGATATAGAAAGAATTCGGGAAATGCTGCGATTGAAGCGGAAGCGCTCTTGGGGACGGAGCGTAATTCGGACGGTCTCATGTAGCCGTTGATCGAATGCCCGATATCATCCGGAAGTGCGTGGAAAGACAAGACGTAGGTAGGCCCCGGCGGCAATAGCGTCACATAAAGTCAAGTTCCCGTGATTGGATTACGTTTAGAGGGTAATCCTGTTGACGAGCGCCGAGGGACTTTCGGAGCTTTAATGACCCCGCGCGACAAATCGAGCGCTTAACCTCGGGCCCCGGGGACGCCGCCGTCGCCGCCGTCCGTGATTCACCGGAAGCCAGACATATTTTAGCACGTATGATCATATTGGCTCGATCCGCGTCCCGGACTGATTTATTCCCGTCTTATATTTTATAGCTCCGTTTGTTCCGGCTGTTATTATATTAGAGTTCGATACTCTACTTTATCTAACACCCTTTACAACCCTTGACAGTTATGCGCGAGGGGGCGGACGGCTCGAGCCCCGGGCCGTGGTTAAGTGGCGCGCTCCGTTCTTTGTCCGAGCACGAAGCCATTGGTATTCCAGCGGACTCTCCGGAGACGAGCCTAACCGAGTACCGGACTCTAAATAACATTACCTCCACACAGACTCGCCAAGAATTCTTGCTACAGAAGCCCTTGTCGAACACTCTTATTGTTTCATCAATGCCTCCGTAAAAATTCGGTCACGTGCCGGGAAATATTCATAGAAATCCCGTCTACCCCTAACACGCTTCAATTCGCATCTGTATCTCACGGAATAACTTCCACAGGTTTCTTCAAAAATTATAGGTACATCATAATATTGGCAGTAATAGAAATAACGGGCAGATATGATAATGCCCAGATTCCGTGCAGTATCGGCATACTCCAAAAAGCAGTCGCCAATCTTAATTTTCACATTTCTGACAGCAACCGGAGTAAGAAGGCCTCCAAATTAAGGAAGGAAAGAAGCACAAATTAATTCAGAGAAAAATGAAACTGAATATTATCAGCACAAAAATGGGATTGACAATACCGCAGATATCTAATTAACGCAGAAGTATATTAAAAATAGTATAGACAGGTTACATCAGTTAAATCAGAAAATCTTCCATCAATAGTCAGTGTGCCAAGAGGTAAGAGAGCGTTTATTTAAACTAGTTAGCCGTATAATCCAAACAGGTGAGATTCCAGAGGATTACAAACGGAACATCATAGTCGCTCTGCCAAAAAGTAAAGGCGCGGATAGACGCGAAAATTTTAGAACGATCAGTTTAACTTTCCACAAGTTGGGGAAAAGCGAAAGATATGGAAGACAATAAAGAATAGGGGAGATAGGATGGTAGGATGGTAGGACATCTTCTGAAAATTTGCAATCCTATGGTTTTTCTTACGGCAAAAAATATTTTTGACATTTTTGACGTTGCTCATAGAGTGTGCTACTTATAACCTATTGCTTTGATAAATTGACCCATAACTTTTTACCATGTACATCTAACGTCAAATCGGCTCCAAAATCTGAAAGACCAACCTTTTTTAAATAACAGATGTATTCTTGTCTCATTTTGATATTCCAGCCCAGTTTCAAGAAAAAGCGACTTAATGCAGATAGTGTTTAAATCTTAGAAATGAAACGCTTATTAAGTACTGCTAACAAAATAAATTTTAATTCACTACAAACGCTTACGTACAAGAAAAATAAAATTAGGAAACATTGCATTTTAAAGTAGTTGTTCGAAGTGTCCACCATTCACTTGGATACATTTTTCAATGCGTTTCCTGAGAGACCCCCGAGTTCTAAACAATGCCCTTGGATTGCCTGTTCAAAAAATTAGGATCCGCGCAATCCGTGCAATCTAACCAAAACCTCATCTTCCTGCTCAGCCGAAATAAATAAATATTTTTCACCTTTTGGACGGTAAGATCCTCTTTCGCCTAAGTGATTGTACAGTTTTCTAAATAATTTATGATTTGGTTGCCTTTGGAATTTAAACACTATTTGCATTAAGTCGTTTTTTCTTGAAAATGGGCTGGAATATCAAAATGAGACAAGAATACATTTATTATTTAAAAAAGGTTTGTCTTTCAGATTTTGTAGCCGATTTGACGTTAGATGTACATGGTAAAAAGTTATGGGTCAATTTACCAAAACAATAGGTTATAAGTAGCGCACTCTATGGGCAACGTCAAAAATGTTATTGGAATCTTTAGTCCCGTAAGAAAAACCATAGGATTGCAAATTTTCAAGTCGACAACTTAAGAAATTTCGTATAGTTATGACAAAAAATGGAAATCAAATTGTAACTTTCAACACCCTGTATTTCCTAAACCATCAACATTCGGAAAAGGCATGTTCGGGTCAATGGTCATTATTTGATCTGTAGAATCTCCAGTTAACGGATTTCCCATTGTTAATGTAACACCATGTATAAGTGATCAATTTTGGTTCATACTGATAGGACTGTGCTAAAATTTCGCATTTTGTATTGTAAAATTACTTTTTGGGCCCCCAAAATATACCTACGTACGCCCTTGCCGGCGAAGATTATGCATATGGAGTTTTATTTTAATTACTATGTTTTAGAGCTTTAGTTCTTCACTTTTTCGTAATAATTTAAGCTTTTATTAATTTAATATCGAAATAGCTCTATTGTTTGAGGAAGCTGACTGATGGCAGCGGTTGATTCCCTGCAGGGAGTCGAGCTGACACAATACAGTCATTAGTGGCCGATGATCAATGAACGTATAATTGCACTTAACGTATGGTTAATTTCCCATTTCCCGTGAACTTCTCTCCTCTACACACACAACTGGGGAAAACTATAAGAAAAGCTCTAATCACATACTAAATGTTCGATCGTACTAGACCCTGGCGGCGTCATTACCAGCCCGCATAGCAAATTTAACGGCGGCGGCGGCAGCGACATTAGTAGTGCAAATGTGCTTTTCGGGAAGGGAGATAGGGCCTCGGAATAATAGTGTATGCAGGCCACCGCTGTTTAAACGAACCATTGATAGGGTCCGGCCGGTCATCAGCATTCCTTGCAGGACACCAGAAATTGTCTGCGGCGTCCGAAGTAACCCCAAAAACACTAAACTCAAGCCACGTCAGAGTTGTGCATCTTTTTCATTTTTTTGAGTACCTATACCGTGTGAC
This sequence comes from Xestobium rufovillosum, assembly GCA_963966045.1. Taxonomy (NCBI): domain Eukaryota; kingdom Metazoa; phylum Arthropoda; class Insecta; order Coleoptera; family Ptinidae; genus Xestobium; species Xestobium rufovillosum. Next base: position 7,588,245 of record OZ014499.1, on the reverse strand, counting down.
AAACTTCCATGTGTACATGGGGAAATAGCATGGGCAATTACATTTTTGGGGATTCCTGCTCCCCATGTGTAGTTACAGTGGTGGTAAAGGTAGCAATCGAAAGATTATTTTTTTCTGAGTATGAGGATATCAAAAACTCTACAACTTTCCAATTTATTAAAGCATTAAAAGCAAAAATTACATTAATAATTTTCTAACTAAAACACAGAAATTTATCAGATTATCCATGACAACTTAATTTATTCTAATCACGGACGTCTTCGATTTTTATGGATTTTCTGAACTGTCAACATTTAAAAATGAACAAAAATATTTATTCAGTTCAAGAAAAGGTTTTCATTGTGAAAATATTTTAGGGCGGCAATAGTTTGCGCGTAGTCCATGCCTTATTTTCTGTAAAATTCAATAACGGTCCTATTCCTTCGGTATAACAACAAATAATTTAGTAAGAAATTTGAAGGCTGGGAATCTTTCATCGAAAGAAGTTAATTTTTACTAATACATAAACTTGTTTTTTTATTTAGATAATTCTCATTCACATTATTATTGTCATTACCTATAGTTGACAATTAATTGATTACTGGTGTGGATGTTTCGTTGGTGAATGTTGGTCCATAGTTTAGGGTAAATTGTAGATGTCGTCTAACCTATTACAAAGTTTTTGGGAAAATGTTAAAGCAGTAAAATGAAATAATAAAAATTAAATTACTTTAATTTTACTGCAGTTATGAAAAATTTAACAAGCGGCAACATTTGTTTATTTTGCTCTAATGAATTTTGTAACCTGGCAATTTAATACTTATTTATTTCATATCTAGGTAAGGACAAAAACTTATTAATATACAATGAAATTAAAATAACATAAAAAAAAGAAAAATAACTATAACAAATATTCAAATAAACCCACATTCTGTATCAGACAGTATCCCAGCCTATTAATTATAGAAAGAATTTATCACATTCGCAAGTTGCCGATCGTTTATTAAGTTGCATTCCGCAAAAATAGCATTCCTTAAAGAATCAATATTTGGGTGACGAGTTTTATAAATCTTATTTTTTAAATGACCCAACAAGAAAAAGTCACACGGTGCCAAATCGGGAGATCTAGCTGGCCAGTTTATAGCACCACCTCGGCCAATCTAGCTCTCTGGAAATATTTCATTTAATAATTCCCTCACTTGTGCTCCAAAATGTGCTGGGCATCCGTCATGCTGAAACCAGACCTCCCGATTCGCATGTGCAACTTCTTCTAATGCAGGGCCAATATGGTTAATTAAAAGATCTAAATAAGCTTCTGAATTTAAATTTCCCTGTATTTCAAATGGTCCTATAATGCGATTATTAAAAATGCCTGCCCAAATATTGTTTTTTTGAGGGTATTGCGATGTAGTGGCTAGACTTATTCTGGGATTTTCCTGGGCCCAATGCCTAACGTTTTGTGAATTTGGCTCTTGATTTAAAATGAAGGTACACTCATCGGTAAAACAAATTGATGAGAGGAAGCTGCGATCCCGATTAGCCCGTTCTTGCATTTCTTCGCAGAAAGTTTGCCTTGATTCTTCGTCAAAAGGAAGTAACGCTTGTTGACATTGGAATTTAAAGGGATGATATTTGTTTTTTTTAATATGTTACGGACAGTTTCTCTTGAAACATTACATTCTAGGGTAATAGACCTTAAACTAGATGTTGGACTAGCAGTTATCAGGCCTATTACCATTTCCTCTACCTCAACATTTAGATTTCTTGGAACGACTAAAAAAATAAATGATAAGATTAATTTTAGTTTTGTTTCACTCCACGTTATCACTTGTTAAATTTCTCATAATCCCAGTAAAATTTAAGTAAGCGAACAATAAGGAATTAGCAACTAGGTAATAATAATAAGCGAATCAGAATTATCTAAATAAAAACCAAGTAAATTTATTAGTAAAAATTACCTTCTTTCAATGAAAGGTTCCCAGTATCTTCAAATTTATTAACTAATTTTTTTATTGTTGTTATTGAATTTTACAGAAAATAAGTCACGGACTACCCGCAGACTATTGCCGCCGTAAAATGTTTTCACAATGAAAACCTTTTCTTCAACTGAATAAATATTTTTGTTCATTTTGAAACCCAAATTTTAAATTGTCGATAAATAATGTTGACAGTTCAGTCGAATTAAAAATTAGAATCAAGGGAGTCTTTGATTAGAATAAATTAAATTGTCATAAGTAATCTGATGAATATCCGTGTTTTAATTTGAAAATTATTAGTGTAATTTTTGCTTTTAATGCTTTAGTAAATTGGAAAATTGCCGAGTTTTTGATATCCTCATACGCAGAAAAAAATAGTCTTTCGATTGCTACCTTTACCACCACTGTAACTACACATGGGGAGCAGGAATCCCCAAAAATGTAATTGCCCATGTTATTTCCTCATGTACACATGGAAGTTTGTCACGCGGCATGTATTCTCTTTACCATACCTATTTAAAGAAAAACAATAAAGGTGCTTATTCAAGCCCTATTTTTTGAAGCATTCAAGGGGCAATTTGTACAGAAAACCTTGCACCCTACGAATTTAAGGAAAACTGGTTCACGCTAATGAAAATCAACTTTGATAAACTGCTACCTATTTCGGGCACGCACTCAACAACTCCCTAAATAACGAAAATAATCCTGGGAGACTTTTCCTTTTTTTGTTTGAAGTAATCCAACCTCTAATCAAGTGTCCCTTGTTCATATAAAGACCGAACTTCCAGCCAACCTGATTCGGATTGCAGACCGACACGATTACAATTTAGTGACGTCACGTCAGAAGACGAATATGTGTCAACGGGGATGGAAACTGTGGGGCGAGAATTAGGTTCGTTACGACGAGGGAGCCGGAGTGGATTTATTTCGTGTTATTGGAAACTACTTCAAATAAACATGATAACTGTATTTCGCTAAGAACTAAATGCTTTTTGGCCAATACGAAAGTTTTCTGCCGATTAGGTGATAAATCTTGGAATATCTAGGAAATATTGTTAGATTCCTTTGATTTATTTCAGTTAATAGTTATACAAGTTGATTGGATGTACAGCTAATAATTTTAGAGTTAAATAACCTTGGATGTTTTTGTTTCTAAGTGTTCTACTTTCTTATTATTACAATTACGTATTAAAAACCGATTACTTCGTAACTATTCGTGGTTCATTAGCCTGCAATAGCTTAGATCATTTTGCAATGAAGAATGAAATATGCACATGCAAAATCTAAAGATACTTAATTTGTTTTTTTTTAAATAAACTTGGCATAGATTTCTACTAGACTGTCCTGAGAAGAAATATGGTTCTAAACCCATTATGCACTTCGATAACGGAATCATCTCCAAAAACAGTGACACAATAATTCAACTCGACACGTGTTTCGCTGACAACGCCATCATCCTCAGGAGCAGAAGATTAATTTTCAAGGCCTGCTTTTGTGCTGTTTTCACACCCCCGCCTTTACGAAAGCTCTTAGTTTATTAATCTCCTACTTCCTGTAATTACCGGAATGTAAAGAAGTTTTCCCTATTAGAATATACCTGACCTGACCCATATTTTTTTGCTGTGGCCATAAAGAGAAATCCATTTACCCCGATGCAAATCGACCGCATTATAAAACATTTACGCACCATAAAAGCTGCGATAATTCCTGTATATAAGCTGAACGAAAAAGCGTCCAGTTATTTACAGCCGTCGTGATAAATACATCTACCGACGGCGGCGGCGTCAGTGGCCGGCGATCATTATTTCACAGCTTTATCTGGGGCCCACCATTAGCACTACCAACAGTAACTTCATTACAGGGAACCTGATCGAGTCGCCTTCGCTCAATTAGATACGAGAAGAATGGAACAAGGGTGGTCGAGAAAGCTGGGCTCGTTTGTTAAGTTATAGGTGGTCAAGGTGACGCTGTTATGTGCGATAAATACGGCCAATCTTACTATAAATGTCAGTAGCAGAGGGAGTTAAAAAACTGCAGATGAAAGGTCGGCTCCAAGTGAAAAGGGATGATACTTCCGCACAATTCGTTTTTCTAAGCGAATTATACGGTGTGCATCAGTTGCATTCTGTATTTACAGCTCTTGGTGAACAAGAAAAAATGTTATTAAAGAAAATTGACGAAATACTTATGTTTGTACAATTGACAGGTACTGCACCCTGTACTTGCTCCACGCAGAAATTAGTTCTCAAACTTTGAGGTTATAATTTGAGATTTTCGTGTTTTTGTTTATTTATTTGACTGTTAAAAGTAAATAAGATTACCTAACTTATTTTCTAAATATAATTTAAAAGGTATAACACCATTCTAGGTTTTAAAACACAAACAACACACAAATAATAAATGAAACCTCATACAAGAAAATCTAAGGGGGTCAAATCCGGGGAGCGCGCAGGCCAAGGACGCGGGCAGTCTTGACCGCGACCAATCCATCTTTCCGGAAAATTGTCATGCAGCCATCGTCGGACTGGTAGAGTGTAATGAGCGGGACATCCATCTAACTGGAACCATCTGTTTGCTCTAGTAACTAGAGGCATGTCATCTAAGACTGCTTCAAAATCATTTTCCAAGAAAGAAGTAAAGCCGGACCATTAAGCCGTGGAGGCAGAAAATACTGGCCAATGAGTGAGTCATCGCATAATCCCATCCAAACGTTGCACAAGAATTGATGCTGAAACTTGCTGATTTTTATAGCATGAGGATTTTCGTGTCCCCAAAAATGAGCATTATGCTGATTAAAAATACCAGCACGAGTAAAAGTTGCCTCGTCAGTCCAAATCACCCTCCGAAAGTAAGAAGCATCATTTCTTATTTGCCCCAGAACCACTCTGAAAATTCTCTTCTTCGTGGCAAGTCTTCACGCAGCAAATGCTGAACTTTCTGCAAATGATATGCGTGACGAGCATCTGCTTTCAGAGTCTTGTTCACAATGCTCTGTGAATATCCTAATTGTAAAGAACATCTCTGCGTGCTACTGGAAGGGATTTCATCAAAGTGTTGTAAGATATTTTCTGTTCTTCTAATATTTTGAAAGGGTGCGAAAATACCGTCTGGTCGCGATTGCAATGAAGTTGATCCTGTTGATCCGCGTATTCAGCTTTATTGTAGATTTTTTGGCATTATTCCGCAATCTACACATAAACGCACCTACAATGCACTAAAGTTACTCACTTAATAAACTGACATGTCAAAAACTGTCAAACTTCGACACAAACAAATCCTCAATTTTTGTCAAAGCCTACTAATTTTGTCAAAACCTACTACACGCTGTAGCGCTCTTAGACAGCATTTTCGAGTACACATTTATATGAACTTTTTTTCTAAAAATCAAATTTCCTATGCATACGTATGGCCGTTTAACCCCGACTCACCCTGTATAATGTTTTGAGGACAGTTTACCTTGTACATTATTAAATATTCCCCATTCTCTAGATCAACTTGCAGGTACTGGTTAATACAGTTATCTGCATCCCCAAAATTCAAACGCAACAAAGTTTTCTGATGAAATGCTACACAAGAGAGACAAAAAATTCAAGCGCCACGAAAATGTTAAATTTTTCCGATGAAAACAGAAGTGCAGGACGTTGTTATTTTTAGATCCTTCGCATTAAGTATTTTTCCTGGTGAAGGTCCCGTAGAATTTGTTTATCCGTAGCAACGTGTCCTGCCCAACACTGTTATTATTCTGCTATGTGGCTTGTCGTACGTCTCTTGGTTAGTTCTTTGTCGTATCGAAGTAGGAAGTTATTTTCTTGCCCAAAAGCGTAATTTCCGACATTGATCACTCCATGCTTTTTTTGGTCACCAGAATGTTGTTCATTATTTCCTTTTTGGTATCCTGGATTCTGTTCTACGTAATATATAGCAGGAAGAGGACCCACTGAGCTTGTTCCCTCGCTAGTAGTGATCGATATGTAAATCAAATCTCAAATGCATTGTTGTTCTTTGGAGTTTACTCTGTTTAAATTTTCTTTTGGTTATCTTTTACCTTTACTAAATCCTTCTATTTTCTTCCCTCAGTTTGTATATTTCTATCTGCATTGTTGAGCTCTGGTATATCAAACCACATCGTTGACGCCACCTTCTCTTCTTCCAAATAGTCATTTCCTATAATTTGTTCTTAAGAAAGCCTTGTTTTCCGAAATATTTCCAAAATTTAGACTTTAAAAACTAATTGCATTGATTGATTTTGCCTTCTCTATTAGGCCTCGAATAGATTACAAATTGGCAAGGTGCATTTACTTCTTCGCCGACTACTTCCAAGAACTTAAAATGAGCTTCTGGAAAAAATTTAATACATTGTACGTGTGCGATAACGAGATCTCAAACGAAAACATTCATACAAATAATACGTTTGTTACAGATTGAACAAAGTGAGACAAAACAATCGGTACCATTCATTCATCTCTGTTTATAACTAATATTACGTATCAGTTTGTACCGTTGTAGATAAGTACAGTGGGAAATGTGAAACTCACTGACAAGGTGACATCGCCATCTTCTGCTGATTCGGCGGTCTTGCACTTGCAGGCTTCTGCGATGGCCTCCCGTGTCCCGTAACATAATACCATTACTTCTTGGACAGAAAGGAAGTTGAATCAGCAATTATTGTTAATCTTGGAGTATTGTTTCTACAGCAACACGTACTATGTATGATACTTTGTTGGGGTGAACGAGGCCGACATTACATTTTGTTTACATTATACAAAGTTAAATGCAAATCGATTTCATTCATGGGTTTTTCTGGTCATGTGCCAACTTATTTTAAAATTAAACAATAAACCATTTGGAATACTTGCTTGTAAAAAAGTTTCTTGATTGGTACGTGTAGGAATTACAGCATATTAAAATTAAATTTTGAGGAAATGTTCTGCTCAAAATATATCTAGATGCTATCTAAACAATAAAATACATAAATATCTAAGCAATAAAATAATTATTTGTTTATGAATACTTTCGTACAAAGCAGAGTTCGTAGGTGGCAGCTAGGGCAGTAGGGGTCTTTATAGGCGTCGTGCGGGGTAGCTGGAGGACGATATATACGACGCAGAGATAAGAAGCTGTTTGTATCAGTGTGTGTCGTAATGACGCATGGCTCGGTGCGACGCTAACTTTTTACGACAACAGACATTATGTGCCGGACCCGGATCCGATATATTTTATGGGCGATGTCCAGTCAATAAATAGTCGGCCGCTGGCACCTTCCTGCTGCACGTACCTAACGGAAAACTATTCCGATAGATGCGATAAAGTCCTTCCAGGGCAATTCCGTCCCTCAAGGAGGCGGAATACACAATAGACTGTCATTGCGTCCGGGAGGGCGACTGCAATAATCAACCCCGTATCGTAATTAGATGCGACGCGGACATAAACCACCCTGTCCGATCGGCCGGCCGTCATCTGCTTTTTTACTGTCTCCGCATTATAATAAAAAGACAGCCTTAGAGGGGCCATTACGGGCAAATGTTACTTCGTATTTGCGTTTTCGGACATTTATTATTGGACATGATGGCGATGTCCTCGCCCGAAATTCCCCTAAGGAGTCCGATCGGCAGCGCTAGATGCGCTCTGCTCGCCTCCTCTTGCTTGCTACGGCAGATGGGATTTGTTTTATTGAGTCTATTCTCCGACCGCACGCTCTATTTGTTCCTTATTGTGCCAGATCCAAATCCCGCATCATATTGATTATTATAAATCTTATCCGGGAAAGCCGAGATTCCACTAAACGACCGCCTACGACCGACCAATACAGTTTTATTAAATTAATTCATCCACAGAAAGTTCGGCATTCCGAAAATACACAAAGCTTCTAAATTTGGAAAAAATTATGCTTAGAGAAAAGTAAAATGCAGTTATAATCCTAAAAATCATAATTGAAATTCGATTACTGATTACTGATTACTGATTACTGATTTTCCATTATTTCTTTTCTTCCACGCCGTGTGATAATTACAGTCTCTTTACAACGTTCAAAGAAAAAAGAAAGCTCTTTTTAAAGGACGTACTAGAGTCCCGATCACGAGATCGCATTCAAAAAATTAAAATCTGGATATGCGATGTTCTGATATGCGTCATAGATTTTTAATTGATGTACCGCACGAATTGCTAAAAATGGAGCCGATGACACTCCGTACGTAACAGTATTTAAACGAAATTCTTCCTTACTAAATCTCCACAAAATTCTTTGAAAATCGCGATGGCTATCCTCGATCAATATGTGCCTATACATTTACCTTAACATCCGCTATCAAAACCACGTCATGAGAACGAAATCTCAACAAAACAGATATTAAATCATTTAACAATTTGGGACCAACATATTCGTCATTCAAAGTTTTTCCATTGTCTGCACTTGCAGAAGCATCAAAGACTACCCGAAGCTTGGCTATCAGGACGAAGAATACAATGATGTGGAATAAAATAAGACTTATCCGTTGGAAAATTATCATTGGTTAACGACATATGGCCAGCTTCCAAATAATCCTTCATGAACTGATGGTATTGTTTCTTGAGAGATTCATTTTTATTTAGACGCTTCTCCAAAAGGTTGTATCTGTTTAAAGCTATCTCCATAGATAAAGGAAACGAAGGATGTTCTTCCTTGAATGGTAGTGCTACCACATGGCGATCTTCAAGTCTACCTATGAACCGAATTGGAATATAGTAATTCACAATTATTCTCCTCCACAGAAACCCTTGAAATACTAGGTAATTCTTCCAATTCCCAAAATGTTCTAATAGTCGATTCTAACGAAGATTCCAAAAACCCACAAAATGAGTTAACATCAACCTCATTGTAATTATTAACACGACCAACTAACATCCATCCAAAGACAGTATTCATAGATCATAGCATAGGGTTGACCATTTTCGCCCATAATTTTTCCATTCAATACAATTTTTAGAAATAATTCAGCGCCTAACAGCAAATCTACCCTTCCGGGCCGCATATTCATAATTCACGTATCGTATCGCAATCCGAAGTAACATATCCAACGCGCGAGAGGTATGTCAAATAAGTGGATGTCTGTATCGCGTGATGGCGATCCCCTAGCTGTCCTTTTGGACCAGAACCTTTTTTTTGGTCAAAAGAAAAAAGTGAAATCATCAAAACAAAAAAAACTACGACGAGGTGCGAACACTCAACGTTGCGGCTTGGGAGGCTGACACATCGACCACTGAGCCATCAAGGAATACTGCCAAGAATGCTTACGAAAATAGTATATAAGCAGAAAATACGCCCGTTGCTGTAAGTCGACAGTTGGGAATGCAATACGCTACGTTCGATATGAATATGCTTTCCGGCCTTGCAAAATCGGGATCAGCCAATTTCAAATTTTCAACAACTCCAATACACTGAGAATTTACTTGACAGCTTGGCATATTCGCACAGATTTTTGATAAAACAACAAATGGCGCAACAAAATTCAATTGCGGATTGATTATCCCTTGGTTGAATTTCCAACCTCGCAATTCCAAAGGAAGAAACAACATTCTCACCCACGCCACCCAAAGTTCCTCTTGCAGAAGAGGAGCGAATATCTAAACGATCCACAGCTCGTTTAGTGACAAGACAAGCTTGACTTCCCTGTCAATAAGACAACGCACAATATGAGATTTCTCATCCATACCTTTAACAGACACCTGAGCAGTTGCCAACAATATTGTTGATTCCACATTTTCAACTGATTGTTGGTTACTGATCGTAAAACTTGAAGTAACAAGGCAAGAATTCTCAGAGATGATAGGTGAATTTTCCAATGTGACAGGAGCGCTATTTGTACCATTTTTTAACCCTGCACCTGTCTGAGTAACCACTTTCTCAAAAAAATGCATTAAACTATTGTGCTTAGCACCACAAGTCTTACACACCCATCTAGATGGACATTGTCTAGCAATATGAGAATCCTTGAAACAATTCAAACACAAAATATTTTGTCTAACGAAATCGTATCTAATTTTGGGAGATTTTGCAAGAAACTCATTGCACGAAAACAAACGATGCGAATGTTACACGACGCAAAACTTGCAGGCTCCGACCGGGAGTCGAACCCGGGTCCCCGCGCTCCGAAGCCTTTGGCCTCCCCGACTGAGCTATCGGCGACCTACACTCCTTCCTTTCTGCTCGTCCATATATACTTATGATTGTAACAGTTCGGCACGTCCTGACAAGCTAGCCGTCCTCGGCTACCCCAGCCACTTGGCTACTACGTTTTCTTGTTTGAGCGTCCAATTTTTGAAGCAATAAATGAAATAACAAGAAATCTTTTACATCTACTTTTAGTTGTTGCAGCTCGGCGAGGTTATCTGTAAACAAATTTAATAAAGAGATTGACTTGAATCTGAAGCTTTGGCGGCGTTAAGGTGGCAATGTTAGGATTTCCCGCATTTTTCATAAATTCGCAAGTTATTCAAATTTCTACAAATATTTTTAAAAAAGGGCTTTTTAGCGACCTAGATATATTCAAACTTTATACCCATGCACATTTTTGGATCGTTTCCTTGTGTAATATAATGAAGACACTGCATAAATTCATTTGGGTCGTTTTCGCGAAGCTGCAGTTTTCTGACTTTAATACTTAATGATACGATTCAAAAATGTGTATGGATAAGAATGTCGAATTTATTTAGGTCGCTAAAAAGCCCTTTTTTAAAAATATTTATAGAAATTTGAATAACTTGCGAATTTATGAAAAATGCGGGAAATCCTAACATTGCCACTTTAAAAAGCGTTGGGCAATGCGAGGAAGCAATAATTCTCTTATTATCGTACCTTGTCACCAACGCCTTGTAAGCAATTCCATGTTTTCCGAACTGAGTGGCAAATGTTTAACTATTTGAAGCGGTTCCTTTACTAAGGACGTAATCAAATACTGAAACTTTTTAATCGAAGACGAAGCAGAATTTTTATGTACTAATATCTACTACACATTTAGAACATTTAGAACAAACACGCGCAAAATTAGTATGAATGTCTTTTGCAAGTTCAAAACGTATCTCAATTTCATCAATTCTATTTTCTGATTCTAAAGGCCTAATGACCTAACAAATATTTCAAACGAGCAAGATACTGTTGACCCTCTATTATTGCTCTGTCCATTGTTTCTCTAAACTAAATTGATTACAACTTAGTAATTATTTCCAATCCAAATTCTAAAAAAGGTAAATTTACATCACTTTCCAAAGTGATTTTAAAAGTGCCTAATCCAAAACAAATTCCAAATTTTAATTAGCCATTATCTACTATAAGACCTATGACTAACTAAACTAACCAAAGAAAATGCAAGCAGTCCAGGTAGGTACGTAATATAACGCAATTTCACAATCCAAAATCCGGTTCGAAGGACCAAAATGTTTTCCACGCGTCTAAATTGCGTACATTTTGGAATATAGTTATAAACGACTTATCCTGTAAGGAAGGAATGGCCTGATTTACAACTATAGGTTCACATTTGCACTACAAAAGTTATGTACCTATTATTTCTTATGGACTGTATCTATTTCTACAATTCCAAAAACTTCCAAATTCTCCAGTGTTGGCTCCCAATCACTACCATTTCCAATTCTTAACTCCTTTTTTTCTCGCGGTATTTTCGGGTTGGATCGTCACACACGCCCGACAACAATCGCATATACAAGGTGTGGGATAGGAATGAGGCAAGTCGTGTCAGTGATTCAATTTTAAATGTTCCGAACACCTGGCGACAAGTTTTCGAAAATCTGTCGAATTATTTTCAAGTTATTGTTATTCTCTTGTGATATTACCACTGATAATTTTTTATTTACCTTTTGCTGCCATGACGACGTTGCAAATTTCGTATTTTTGATTGAAAAATGTTTAAAAATCAAATCTCCCATATGCGTATCCTCATATTCATTAAATTATCTAGACGAATTTGACTCGAACTTTTTATTTTGCCTGGATAAATTCCTTTTTTAAAACTCATTTTTGTTGCTTTGTTTGCTTTGTTTATGGCAACAGTCGAGTTTTACGACTGTTAAATTGTCATGGCTTTTCGATTTTAATTTTGCCATTTGACTTGCCAGTTGGTAAATATTAATAGTGATACTGCAAGTTTTGATGTAGTGTATGTTCCTTAAAATTTTCATAAAGTGAAATATCGCCAAAATCACTGTTTTCTACTAAAAAGAAAATATTGTGATTCGTGCTACAATACAAGGGTGTTTGGTTATAGCTGCATAACGTTTAATAACCATTGCAAGCTATTCCACTTACCCAAAAGTTAAAAAATTATACTTAAGCATTTTGAACAAAACTATCAAATAAAGTGCCCAAAGTTTCAAAACTTTTCTTCAATGTCTGAATTGAAAATACAAACTGTAATCTTGAACAAGCGATCAATAAATATTTTCTGGAATCGAATAGATTATATTAACCCTGTAAATCAATGTAACATCCCTCTTTATATTTAGTTTGGTATGACGACCAAATAAAATCCTGAACAAAACTTCGTTGCGTTAGTATGGAATCATGTCGGGTGCGAAGTCTATTTATTTTTACGAGAACTAACAGGCAGTGTTTTGTCCCTCAACTGTGACAAGAATCGAAAATAGTCGCTAGGGGATTTCCTCTCTATCGATTTCCCCGTATCGATGTATAGAGACACGACTCTGATCGCCTATCTGCGAAATGAACCCACATTTGATTCTGATTGCGCTCGTACCCGTAAGCTTTGAAGTAGTTCACTGGCGGATACCGGATTAAATTAAACAAAATATCAGTTAAGACGTCGCAGAATACAAACCCACCCCATATTCCATTTACGGAAGATTTACTGCCGAATGCCCGTCCGGCCGTTTTAGATTTATTCGAATCGAATATTTATAATCCGGCTCGAACGGGACAAATTAAATATAACGTAGTGCCCGGAGTTTTTCCCGGACCGGGGGCAGTATGTTAGAAGTGACACCATATCGACAGCTTGAGTTACTGCCGACAACTCTGTTATCTTGTTGTTTGTTTGTGCGCCTAAAAGCCGAGGGTGATGGGCTCACAGAGGACGGGACCTGGACACGGCTATCACCCGCCGATCTGCGGATTTTAACCCCTGGGCTACACAAGCATTAACTATGTTCGGAAAGTTACATTAAGAAGTAATTTTATTAGCTATTTTATTTAAAAATTTAACAATTCGCTACGTTGCTACGTTACTCGGCTTTCTTTTTTGTTTTGTAGTTAACATTATAGTTTCCCCCATTTTTAACTCGGTATCCTAATGCATTTTAACGTGCTAACTCTCTGCTACATGCATACTGTATACTTTGTTTCAGTACGTTGCAAATTGCTAGAACACCTCTCTTTTATTGCGTGGTTCACGACATACTTAGAGGCGGATATTAAAATTGGAGTATAGTTTATGCTCAGATTAAACAACTCTTCGCACATAATTGGGGGTGTAGGATGTTCCACTTTTGTTTAGAATAGGAAATTATGGAAATGTGCGTCCAACCAGTCTTCCGACTGAAATGGTGGAGGTGCCGGAGAATAATTTCTCCTTTCCGCCGCTGACAGAGATAACCCGCAGTATTCCAATGTCTAATTCTTCCGAAATGTATAAATATGTGCATTTCGCAAAAAAATGGACTTATCTAATTACATAATTATGCATACAGGGTGAAACTATAATGCAGAATTCTTCGATATATCCTAAACAGTTGGAAATGCTGAAAAACGTTAAATATAAAAGTTGTCCCCAGTGAGAAGCCGCTCCAGCTAAAATTATTTTCAGGTGTATATATATAGCTTGTCCCATTTTTGCCGTGTGGAGGTAAATTTCGTTATTTTAAAAGGAACAATCTGCTATTGAATTTATTTTTTACTATGAAGTTGTATTAAAAGATTTTTGTCTAAATTTATTATTTCTATTAGCATTACGAAATTTTTTTAACGAATATGGATAGGTACAGTTCAATTTAGAAATTTAAATATCTCGGAATTGAACAACATCGTAGCGGTAATATTGTGAAGGGATGAAAGCTGTATTTCAGAAGAACTGATGATGATCAGGTAACTAAATAAATAATTTTAAATGTTCTCCAAATGAGTGATACTGGATCGTTCGAACAACTACTCCTAGAGCAAATACCTCGCTAGGAATTGAATTATAGAACAAATCTAGCCTTTTTTACTTCGAGATATCACAGAATCACAAGTCTACGTACATCACTGCAACGAACAAGATTCGTTTTAAAGGTTATACCAAATGAATGCAGAAAGCACTGCACTGACGAGTCCCACAAGGACGAAAACAGTGGTCTGCAGTTTTCTGTAATCGTTTTGGACGCAACATACAAGTATAGATTCAATAGTTCTCGGCCTAACTTAGAGAAAGCAGCACTAGACCCATAATTATTTGTTGTGAGGTTAGGTAAACTGACAGTAGTGTCTCAGCAAAGTTTATAGTTAATCCGTTAACTTGTGTCTTTTGTGGATGTTTTGAAGTAAGGTGTTCATCTACTTTTCCAAAAAAGGAAAAAATTTAACACCGTGCAGTCATCATATACTGCACAAAAAGGCTTTACATGAGGACATGGCGAACTCTTTGGTAACATCTTATCCTTCATACACAATGGTTAAAAAGTGGACAGCCGTATTTAAACGTGGGAGGGAAAGAATTGAAGAATGGCTGGTATCCCTCACCGTCGGAATTAAAAGATACTTTTTAATCCGGTGATATATGTACTATTAAAACGATCTACATGATGAATTCTATTTGCACTATGTATACTAAATAAATCCCGATCAAGTCTGTATCCATTTAAACGTGCAAAACACTAATTGCAGATAACGAGGGCGGTCCTGATGACAACTGAATCAACTAAAGCGCGAGAGATCATATTCTTAATTTAACAAGTGACGTGTAGGCGGATATCAAAGTCTAAATTGCACAGTTTTGTCGGTCGACGTGATTTCTACATTCTACTCCCTCTCGGAAAGAAGTTTCCCCCTAATATTCGAGACTCACCCCGCGCGATGATGATAGACTGCAACGAAGGGCAGTTTAAAACTATATCTCACATAAAAGGGATTGCTAATACTTTATAAGTGAAGCCGAGCGGCATTTATAAATGGATTTTATCAACTTCAAACCACCACTTGATTTAGATGCCGGGGGTGTATGATACGAACACCTTTAGCGAGCGGAACGGGGCGCGTAACGCAATAAATTTTGAAAATGTTGGTTACAAATGAGTACAAATAACTGGTTATTAAAGAGACCCCCATCTAGGGACGAGCACTATTACTACGGTGTTCTGTTTGTAATCTTTTGGAATACTGGCATACTCAAAAATTAAATGCTATTGTTAAATGTAAGACTTTATTACCGACTGCTTTCATTTGCAACGCGATATCCATTCATTAAAAATGAAACCCCTACGCGGTCGAAGCTTCGCACACGTAAGCGTACCGACAAGTTGATCGGTCGCACGCTTCCTACAAAACTAACTTGGCGCAACGCGAGAGTAGGCTGAACTAAATCCCGACAAAACAATTACTGAACCAAATTTAAATTACTAAACATCTAAATAAACTTAGAGAATGACTCGGAAACTATTAAGTATACGAAATAAATTATGAAATTAATAAAAATATTAGTAAAATTTTTACTATGAGAACATGTATAAATATCAAACAAAATCTAACTATTAAAAATTCTAAGTATTGACGTACAAACTAGAGACTCTACATTTAAGAGAATATAAAAGGAAAAATATAGAGGTAAAGTGAAAATAAACTCAGTAGCGCACAGTCATGATTAGACAAATTCACGTGGCCTAAATGGCGCAAAGTCGAGCATACACAAAACCAATATCAAGAAAATAGAAAAGCTGTGCAGATGAGCAACTAAAGTGGATCTAAATAAACGGAAGAGGTTCAAGAATGGAAAAGAATTGAATATAATGAGAGACGGGAATCTATAAGAATAATAATTTATAAGAAAACAAGAAATTAGTGAACAGGAAAAATCAAAAATACCGAAGTAAACAAAACAACCGGGTTTACAAAGAAGGAAACTGTAAGCTTTCTATTATAAAAAAAATATATTAAAGAATAATAATGTCTAATTTAATTTTTGAACTATAATCATTTGATTCAATTTCAATACGTGAACGTGTCGACATAAGGCTAAAATTGTCTTCTTTTGGCGGACGGGCTGTACCTATTAATAATTTCCAATAATTTATAATAAAATAAGTTCAAACAGGCAAGGATGCCGAGCTGCAGGATGACATAATTATAAAGAGAAAATTATTTGTATCATTTTTCAAGAAATTTATGGTACGCCACTGGCTAGGCTAAAAAACTGAGCTTTTTAATTGGTTATAGTGAATAATTTATGCGAATATTTTTTGACATTGTTGGAAAAGCACAGAACCCTGAAAACTATTGCCAATACCCTGTATCACCCTGTCACAAATCCAATAACTATATTTGTATTAGATATATTATTTTACCTATTATTGTAATCATTTCGGAAGTTTTCATAAATTGTAGAGTTTTATTGATTTATCTCTGAACATCAGCAGTAAGATATTACCAACTGTTGCAGTTAAAATATAGAGAAAACAGAGTTACAACGAAACCTATAGATTAAAACAAATAAATACTATTACTTAGAGTCGCCCGACAGGTAAGTTCCACGTTAATTGCGTTGGGCGTCGTCGCAAGGTGCGCCGTCGCGACGCTGAGCGCCAATCGCGAAAGCTTGGAGGCGTTATTGGTCACCCGTCAATTCTGACCCTACCCTACCCTTTTCAGTAAAATTCCGATAATTCTCATTATATCATGTACAAGTTATAAGTAATACAGGTGTCCCAGCTATTTTTCTAATATTGACCAGCTTGTACCGGATGAATTCATTAATTAGAGATGTTATGTGAGTATATTTCCATAAAAGCAATTTTTGCAGGGTTTTTTTCTGGTTTTGCTGCCCGATATTTGTAGTATTATTTTGGGTGAGGTTTGTGAGGTACGCCAGTGGCGTCGGTTCACCAAGTGTGATTTTTTTTTAAATGAACAATCATATTGGAAATTGACAATAAAACAAGTAACTACATTTTCTTACAAGAAGCACTTCAGGATGCCACTTTGAACCATCCTAAACGTAATTTTTTTCAAGGCAAACACTTTAGTATTGGCAAGAGGTATGTCAACATGTCAAGTATTCTCCGAATTATTTCTTCACAACTGTCAGAATTGGGCCAAATTCATTATAATATCAAAAAATCATTCGTGGCGCAACGTAATGCATTTTCCAATTCTTCTGTTAATTTTGGAGTAACTTTGTTAAAAGTTGAACTCGACTTTTGGGTTATCATCTGATCTCAGATTTTGTTACGAGTGATGATGACGTCCTTGATATTGTGCTCACGAAGAAGTTTGCCTACAAGACCAGTTAGATACGGCGTGAAGGCACGGATTGTAATGATGTGGTTGTGAGGGCGGTGAAGGAATTAGATTTTTGAAGATAATCCATCTAATGAATATGACGATCAAACGGTGATGACTGGCATTTTCTGAAAGGCTTTGCGTTAAGGACTCATATTTGTGGGTTGCCTATAAACCAAGACCAGGACCACCATCAAGATGGCGATTGACCAGGATATTTTAAAAGAACAATTTTCCACCAAGATCCACTTCCATGATGAAACGAATAGAGGTGATAACTAATGAGATGATCAATAAATTGATGATCTAGCATGGTACAATTATGTAACCAAATTATGAAGGTACCAACAATTCCTTTTAAGATTATATAAGACTCCAGAGTTTTTTCTTCGAAAGGATAGCAATCCACAGCGGACAAGGTAGAACCTATGTCTACAAAGCGGAAAATTATTTAACTAGAGAGTCCAAATCTGCTGAAACATCGTAGACCATGAACCTGAACGGCAGGTACCTGCGATCAATCGAGGAATAATTCTGTTCTGAATTTAAGACGGAAGAACTGATGATTTTATAAGAAGAAGAAATTTGGAAAAAGCTTTCGACAATGTAAAATGGAAGATGTTCGAAGTGCTCAAAAATTTAGGCTGTAGGGATGAAGTATAGGAATAGAAGAATAATTCATAATCTATACAAAGAGCAAACGGCAGTTATAGAATTTGAGCAGGAATATAGAGAAGTAGATATCCAAAAGGGAGTAAGGCAGGGATGTGCGTTATCGCCTCTAGTTTTCAATTTATATATCGAAGATGCGATTAATATTGTTAAAGAAAGAACAGCTGCTGGAATTAATATACAGGGCCAAACTATTAATATGCTCAGATTCTTGGATGATATAGCAGTATTAGCATCCAGCAAAGAAGAATTAGGAAGGGCTCTGAACGAAATGGAAGCGGTTTTGACGGAGGGCTATAGTATGAAGATCAATAAAAAAGGAAAACCAAAACTTTTGTGGGTAGAGGGCGTGAAAATAGCACTAAGAAGAAAATACAAATTGGAAACGAGAAGATAGAGGAAGTCTCAGATTTCTGCTGTTTAGGAAGTCAAGTAACTCGCGATCGTAGGAGCTCTAGAGATATAAAACAAAGAATAGCGCAGGACCGAATTTCATTTAATAAAAAGAAACAACTATTAGTTCGCCACATACTAGAGTCAGAGATAGGAATAAAAAGAGGTAGGGGTAGGCCCAGATTAGACTACTGCTCTCAAATAGTTAGAGATGTGGGATGTTCGACTTTTGGGAAAATGCGTAGGTCAGCTCAGGATAGAAAAGGTTGGAGGTACGCGTTCAACCAGTTTCGGACTGAAAACTTTATGATGATGATTATGCTGGATGGAACTTGGATACGCTTCTATGACCTAGGAGTGAAATATTAAATACAGGGTGGCCCGAAATTAGCGTGCAATATTTTACCAGCGTGTTCTGTGATCAAAAATAAGACAAAATGATCCTATAAGCGTATACCGAAATATGCTTCGCAAGGGAGCTATTAGCCTACTAAAAGAGAAAACCTGAGGACGTTTTCTTCTAAATATCTTCGAAACAAGTCCAATTAAAATCATGAAATTTAATGGAATGTGTAAGTACCAAATGCTTAATCTTTTGCTGTAAACATACTCTTTAAAATTTAACAGGGGCGTCTCAAAGCTGGGAGTGGCGGAGGTAAGATTTGCCCCAACTTTTTTTAGAGCATTTCGTTTTCAATTTTTCCATAAAAATTTGCAACTTCGGGGTTTTTGGATGATTATTGAATAATAATCATAACTACATATCTAGATAAGGATAAAATAGCAATTTTCTTCGTGGACATATTATAAATAGCAGCCTGTATCTGAAATTATTGAAGATTATCTTCAACTCCTGAAGATGCTGACGTTGTCAGCGAAACATGTGTCGAGTTTAATTACTGTGTTACTGTCTTTTGGCGTGTGGGATTAACTGTGAAATTGAAACTTAAATAACATCCAATCGATGTGTCAAAAGATTTTTTATAGAAATAAGTATGATGACATTTTTAATTCTGGTTACTTACCTCTAAAAAATCTTATCAATCAGAGTTTGGCATTATGAAATTAAGACCAATTTCAAATGCAAAACATAAACATCGAGGCAGGTTTATGTTTCTCTAATCAAATCATAATGTTAGAAGCGGGTACATCAAAAAGTGAACCAACAGACGAAACATCAATAAATTTTGCTTGAAAAAAAAGTGGTTTATTTTCGTTTCGTACCTACGTGTTCCATCGAGGGTGGCCTTGGTAATAATTTCCGGGAGAAGTTATCAACACAACCACTATTCTAAACCATAATTTATTGACGCTAAATTGTATTTACATAATATATAACATGTTTATATTTTATTAAATAACATAGTATTTTTAAAAACACAACCGTTCTGGGCTCTTTAATAATAACAAAAAATAATGTAATCTTACATTTACAATGCGAAATGAAAATATGACCCCTTAAAAGGTATTTTACAAAAATATATGAAACCGAAAATATCATGGATATGCAAAGATCGCGCTCTAGCTCCCACATTGGAAATAAAACTTTAAAAATTACATCGAAATTCTAATTAAGAAAAATCAATACTAATAAAATTTCGATGTACATTTCAAGCAATCCAAAAACGCACGCACTTACCTCCTAAAATACAAAAAGATTAACAAAACATGATAGTTTCTTAAAAAAATAACAAAACAAGTCTGCGCATCACAAGTCACTATTTACATTAAAATTCGCGGGCCGGGTTTGGACACCTCCTGCCCGGAAAGTGGGGTCACAGGAAAAATTCCGGTGAACTCTGCCCGTCGGAATTCAAACTGTGTTGATGCAGCTGGGGTGGGACATGATGGATCCTATCCATCTGACACCTTTGCCGTAAAATCTCCAACTCCTGCCTCGCTCTAGACAAGTCAACCTTCAACCGATGGAGTTCTTCCTGCAGTTTTCGATTCAATGATTCCAAGTCGTGTTTTTGTTGTACCCGCTTATGTCTACAATTTTGTGCGTAGCCCCTGTTCTTCAAGGTGCGTCTTTTTTGCTTGATTCGATGGATTTCTTCTTTTGCTAGCCCGTGTAAGCGTTTGTTTAAATCACGCACACTTAAGGTCATCAGGAGGTCGTCTGTTAAACCCAGATCTGCTTCTATACTTGAGGCATAACCGCTGGAGTAGTTGTATCCACGTGGGGAAAGCACACTTGCTGCACTGGAAACACTTTGCGGCCGGTGAACTAAAGATGGACAAGAACTTTCTATTAACGCTCCTGAAGGGATATATTCTCTTCTTTCCCAATCGGGCTCTCCCCCCATGATGTGTATGGGGCGCAAATCCAAGGGCTGTTGGAGTTGGTCTGCTCTTTGAGAAAACCACATCATTTCGTCAAACTGCCCGACGGCTCTGTACCCAGCAGGTGACTGATTTGGAGGTGTATCTGGAGGAGTTCCAGGGTTGTTATTTATAAAACTGGTCATGTTAATTAATACTGAAGGTTGCTGTTCGTAGAAAGTTTCCGGAGGTGGCGACAAAGAAGGAAAAGAAGCCCTCCGTTCTTCAGGCCACACTCTACAGGGTCTGCTTGAGGAATCATCATTTTGAGCCACGCACTGATCTTTTTCGACCACCCTACGCTCCTCGCTCTTAACGGTAACATCCCCGAGATGATCCAAGACGAAGTCTTGTACATATTCTTCAGCCAGATGTTGGTCATCATCCAACCTTGTGGCGGCGCAGCGCGCAACTAACGTTTGCATAGGTAGGCACTTTTTCGCGTTCTCGCACTAAGTCCTGTAGGAATGCGTTATGCGTGTCGCTTACTTACGCGGCGGGTGTAGAATGAGCCCCCGCCGAGTATCACTGCGGATTGCTGCGGTTGAAGGCGGCGACTAAAGGCAGGAACCGCCTCCAACAGTGCCGGATAGGCCCGACTGTTACGCGGAAAGGAAATTTGTTTATACCTCGTCGGCCAGTAGTGGAAGTGTTGGAATAATGCCTTATTGTTGTAGGAGAGACTTTTATGACGTCGTCAAAGGTTACGAGCTTTTTTGACATCATGTGGTTTTATTAGTTTGGGGGTGTACGCATATATCACCTCCTAGGGGCATGTGACAATGCGTAGCAATATTTTGACCAGAAAAATGCGGAAATGCGGAATACGGTTCTGATGCCTTCTCTGCATTCTGATTCGTCGAACTGTACCTGACTGAAATAATTACGCAAGTAACAATCAGCCATCTTTTTTAATTAGTTACACACAACTTTAGGAGACTTATACGTTTAGAAATGTTTGACTGAAACGGCACCTCCGCCATTTTTTTAAATTTGCTACCACATTTTTTTTATAAAAATTTGCTATATTTTTCTGTATTTGTTACAATATCAGAAAACTTGTTGAATTAATGTTGCTCAAGTTTTATGGCGTCACTCAGGTTCATAACCTTGGGGCGCATAATGGGATTAACTTTCCCTTAAAACTGAAAGTTTCTTTTAAATTTGAGGAATTGAAATATTCTAAGAAACTTTGTTGTTAATACATTCGCTTCTTAATCTAATACACTTATTACAGTGATACTGAAACTTTTGCAAGTGCAAGTGCAAAAGTGGAAAAATGAAGAACCACCATTCCATCGATTGCTTACATTTCTCGAAGCATGCAATAAGTACCAAGAGTATTTTGTTTGTTGACCTGATTTCTGCTTTTCACTGCATTGGTCACAGTGTCAGACATTATCATTGGAATCAGTAATATAATGTATTCGTCAAAGTGTAGGACAATAATGGCACCCATAAAAAATTAATTTGATTCATTTTTCGCTCGTGATACATACAGAATGTTTGCTTCCACTGCAAAATAACTTACAAGATGAAGATCGCAGTACTCAAATGCCAAAAAATCTCAAATACAATAAAAATAATAGAGAATGACATTTCTCAAAAATTCGACTGTCATAATTGTTTCGTTGCTAGGCAACGTTATAGACGCGCTTCTTGTTGTAAATAATAGATGGGTATAATAACTGTCAATGGCTATATTTAATTTATGTAGGTACCTACCTTGTTATGTATAGGTTTTTGTCCACGACTATCTTATAATATACTTTTTATACTTGTGTTTCTTCAATCATAATTAGATACATTAATCACTGCAGTGATTAATGAATATTATTCACTACACCAATAGGAACATCGCTTTGACCCTTTTTTACATTTATTTAGTAGGCCGCGATCGCGATGTGTCAGTTCAAATTGAAACGTCAAATCAGCATGGTTTGCTTTTAATTTGAAATGCATATTCTAAAAAAGAAGATATAATGAGTACTGAGAGTGAAAACGAGATTTCTTTAACAGCACCAGCAATAAAAGAAGCTGCAGAATTTGCCTCATTAGATTCATTGCCCAAAAACCAAGAAAATTATACCTGAGAGCGTATGTATGAATCTTTCTTACACTGGAGAAGGGAAATGAAGGTAAATTCTTTCTGGGAATCTGTTTTGATAGTCGTGGACAAAGTATAGTATACAACTCGTTATAATGATGCTATTATTACCTCGGATGATTACAAAACTCGCTCGTTTCACTCGCTCGTGTTGTAAACTTCATCCTCGGTAATAAGAGCATTCATTATAAACTCGTGTATAATATACAGTATAACCTCATTAATCCGGATCCTTAATAGTCCGGATTATTCGGTAATCCGGATAGTTCCTTGATTGCATTGCATACTTTGTAATCCGGATAATTTCAGTTTCGGTAATCCGAATGCGCCTCTAACGTACCTTTTAAACGCTTTGCGGGCGCGTCACCCCCTCCTAAGGTGTTTTTCTAACCAATCCCCAAATACTTGCCAAATCAGGCGTTCGGCGGCGAACCCGAATCAGCGTTGCCACAGCTAGTACAAATGTATGAATCTAGTACATTTTTGACCTGATTGTACAAAAATACATTTTAAATTCTTTTTCCGATTTAATGCTGGCTATTCCACTGGTACCTACAAGTTGATTTTGGTCAACTGGGAGTGGCGGCGAGGGTATCAAAGGGTGAAAATAAAAATGCCGGCACTTCCTTGCAGCTTATGGATGCCGAGGCGGCTTCTTTGTTTTGCAAAGGAAATACCGACGTCTATAAAGAGCCGTCGCATTGGATTTCCAGAACATTTTGACATTAACGACTTTGCTTGACGAAATTCAAAATTTACGGCTAAAGGTACGCTCTCGTTTGCGCCGGTAGACGCGGCGTGTACCGGCAGCCGACACACCCGTTGTACTTCTCCAACAGTATTTAAATAGAACTGCTCTCGTTTGTGCGTTTCACCTGCCGTCCGGTGCATTCACGTTCAAATGCGACTGTGTCCGTCGCGCGTGTCGGCCGCCGGTACGTGCCGCATCTACCGGTGCAAACGAAAGTGTACCTTTACTATTTTTCAACACTGTATAAATGCTCTTTACCCCATGTAATGCTCTGAATTCACAAAAGCCGATTAGACAGATTTAAGCATTCAACAATGTATAGATTGGGCTGAAAAGAACAACGCACCCCTACATGAATTGTTAATAATCAGGCATCAAGCATTTTGTTTGAGTCAGCAGAAGGTCAGCCAAACTAAAATTACAGACTTTATTTATTAATGTAGTAGAAGTAATTATGCAAAAGTGTTTTTATGTTCATTTTACCTGTTTTGTATGTTTTTACAATGAAATCATTAAAAATCCCTCTTGTTCAGTTCTTGTATTAACAAATAATATAGATGATTTAATAATACGTATTTTTCAATAATCCGGATCGCCCATGTTTTTATTGATCCGGATTATCGAGTCTGTACTGTACTATTATATTAGTGGTCAGGCTATATTTTATTCCTCCTGTTTGGCAAAAATATTTTAGAGGCTTTGTAAAACTGTCCTTTCTGTCTTTTCATCTGACATCAAATAACTGTTTTAGAGGCCAGGAACAAATATTAAGTTTTTCGTATATTCTCTTCCTATATTCTTCTGGGTCTCTCTCTCGTTCTGCACTCTGGTGGCACCCATTCCATCACCGCTCTAGGTAATTTAACTCTGGCATCCTTTTCAAGTAAACGTACCATCGAAGTTGCTTTCCTCTACTTCCTCTACTATCGTTGAATCAAGTTTCATCCTTCTGATGATTTCTTCGTTAGGGACACGAAAATTTTGGCACAGAAACATGTGATGGATTGCCTGCCTATTCATTAATGCCTTGTTTACCTGAAAATTTATTGGTAAGCCGAAAGTGGCATATTATTGCTTCAGTATTCACCCAAATGGTAAAATCTGAATTAAAGTTCAAATCTGATATAGACCCAAAATTCCTCTAGCGATGAAAAGTTTTTAATGAAATTCCTTTATCTGCCCATACGCGTCGGTCGTTTATAATTAGTAATTTCTTTGTCATTTTCTCTTATCGTCATCATCTTATAGTTTCTCGGGAGGTTAAGCTCTGCTGTTAGGTACGGATAATGCTCACACGCAAAGAAATGGAAAGAGACAGTCTAAGAGAGATAACAAACGCTTTCCAAATTAACTATTGTTGGGAGAGCAGGTTCACTTCTGCATGGCTCCACTGTTCAAATAATAAATTTGCTAAGCGTTAGGTTAAAGGGTTAATATGCTTAAAATTTTAATTGTGGGCAAATAATTTCAGGGGTATTATTTGCATAACAACAACGGGTATACGTATTATAATCGATAAAATTGACCGAAGTCGGTAAATGAACTAGCGGCCTGTAATTTCAGCCGACGGTGCAATAAAACTTAGCGGATGGCAGGAAATAAGTCAAAATGAAGTGTCTGACAGTGCATTTTGTGCAACTAGTGTTTATTTGCAGACGCTTGCTAAATTTCCCGATCTTTATTGAAAATATTCTACGCAAGGGACGAAGCAACGCGCGGGTTCGAAGAACTCTGCAGAATTAATTGTTGATGGTAGAAAGATCAACAAGAAAATTACGAAATTGGAGTGCATTCCTTATGCCATTTCGGAGTTGTAGAAATGCGTTACGAAATCTCAAAATTTGTCATCGCCAGTCTCCTAAAATACCTTCCAAGTCTCTTTTAAAATGGTTAAAACCGCTTCTACAGAAAATAAGATAAGATGAAAATCTTGATACGTAGGTGACGTGAAAATAGTGGGTACCTAGCTCAAGTTTGGAAAGTATGGAGGCGCTACCAACATAAAAATACATATATGCGATGGGAATTAGCTTAGGATATTACTTAACTTAGGGTGGTGTTACTTTTTTGTCACTATAATGACGTTTGGTGTAACTGGTTTGTTTATTTATATCCCAACTAGGTTTTGCAAAGTAGGCCACTTCCACTTTCAAGCACTTTAATAGACTAAACTAAACAAGTCATAAGCTTGGCTCAGTACCAAAATGCGTTGAGAGTTTCTGTTCGAATCCAAGCGGATCCTTTTTCTTTTTTTCTTCTAAAGTTTGTTGCAATTTACAGAATTTTACATTCCATGTGTTGTCCGGTGTCCCGCCATGAAAGGTATTTTTTTAAAGAAAATCTGCCATTGCGAATTAAAAACGTTGCATTGGCAAAACCAAGTTGTGATATAAATAAACGCGTAACTGGTACTGATACGGAGTTTAATTATGAAACATGTCAGCTGTTAATTAAGAAAAATTTTAAAAATTGTGCAGATATCGTACGAATTTAAATCAGACTCGAAGGAGTCAATTTTCAGGAAGGTTTAATAAACAAGGGCAGAGAGCGTAGGATACGATTAGAAATAACGAAAAATGTAACAGATTAATCAGGTAAAGCGCCACATCATATGAGTAGTTTAAATGTACAGGGCGTTTCATTTTTCTTGATTCAATATAAGTAATTGTATTTACTGATATTTTACCTTTATAGTGCACAAGTATGCTAAGCAATTTTACTCCAAATAGAAAATAACCGCCAATGTATGGGTATGCACAGAATCAACTTAGCTTTGGACGGTAATGACTGAAAATGTAGTTGCTTTTTATCTTATACTTGTAGTAGGTATGGGTCGCCTGAGTGCGTCATCATAGGGTGACCAATTGCGGCTTAGGACTAATTAAATCAAGTCTTCTAAGGTACTGAACTTATTGCTCTAGATTTTGTTCGTTCCATTCATAGATAAATATCATGCATTTGAAACATTTTGTTAAAAGCAAGAGCGTAATCTGTAAAAATGAGTATCTGGAGAAAACTGATAGGAAAAGAAATTCCCTCGGTTCAAAGGTTTCTCTTATATTTAACTCTTGAGATATAATAACTAGATACATATATTTGATGATTAACAAGGAATTGGGCAGTGCAGTATTTAGAGTATGAAGAAATTATAGAATTATTGGAACACATTCCAAAAGTTTCTAACTTCACTCATAGGTTATCTGTTTTAAGCATAGGTAGGTAGTTCTCTATTTTATATTTTAAAATACATGTTTACATGCAGTAAAAATTAATACGTCCCTGTCATGACCTAAATGCTTAAAGTTTTCAAATAAGTGCTTCGATTTAAGTTCAAATGATTGCGTTAGACCGAAATGCAAAAATCGTGCTGCTATACATCTTTACCCTAAATAAAACTAATCAAATTGAAACTAAGTTGCAATTTCTGGTGTTGATCCTTAAAGATATCATAGTTTCAACAATTTATGACGATGTTATCTACAAAAAATTAACGCTTCAGATATAATTGAAGTAATATTTCCTAATATGGATTCACGGTCACGGCTACGGTTAAGGCCACCGTTATTTTAAAAAATGTAATATCTATCAGTTTTCCTGAAGAACGTGGCATCATCCGAAAGTTGAAATTCACTATTTATAATTGATTGACCATCATTTAACGATGCCTGTTTTTAATAACTTGTAGGAATTGCCAAATTTGCTAATTTAACATAAAACTATACCCGATTGCTCAACGAAAAGAAGCTGTAGTCTTCTAAAGAGACAGAGGATATACCAACTCAAATTTGTTTGGTAAATTTAGGTTATCACGAAACGTATGAAAATCTGTCACGAGAAAAGTAGTATCCCGGAATACTTACCAGAGCACGACCTGTGTTGGGTGTTAAAATAGGGGAAGTAAATGTCATCGTGCTAGCTACATCCCCAGGCTTTCGAACAATACCTTTTATTACAGCAGGACAAATGATAGAGTGGATGTTGACTGAAAAGCTAATCTGTACAGAATGGCAGTGGCGTAACGAAGGGTATGCCCTGTTATGCGGTGCATACGGGCCCAACACCTAAGGGGGCCCTTGACCAGACCGTACCTCTAAAAGAGCCTCGAATCGAATTTCTCCTGGGCTCGATCCTGGGTTTGATTGGTTGTAATATAATAATTATACATTTAACTATGTTCTTTTTTGCTTCTAATTGTATCCCTTTTTGTCGTGTCCTGTTATGATTTTAATTGTTTTGCGTCCTTCTTATCAAAGACGCCGACTATGGTATTCAAATCGTGGGACCTCATCGCTTTTTGGCTCCCCACTCCCTATGCTTTTTCTAACTCCAGAAATGCTGTTTAAGGATTAAGGTTAATGGTTCTATTTAACAACTGACGTAGTCATCCAGCAACTTGAAAACAGTTTCAAAAGTTTCCATGGAATTACAAATGGCTATTATTTAAAGGGGCGGTACTATATTACAGTTTTGGTCAGTGTAAAAATACAAATTGTATGTTCAATAACAGATTGAGTGGTAAAATATGAGCAGTAAAAAAAGTGGAAACGAGGAGTAACATATCTTCAAATGAGTAGCTCAATAAATATTTGAACGCGTGAAAATTCAATTGGGCAGTAAAATAAATAAAGGAGCAGTAACGCGTGTGCAGTCATGAAATCAGAATGGGTCTGTTAGAAATTGTGGGACAAGTAGTTCTATAAATACTTACGCAGTACAAAATATGATCGGCCTGTTAAATTTAAGTTGGGCAGCGAAATAAAAAATAACAATTAACAATAATATAGATATTAAGAAAAAAATTAAATTTATTGCACAATTAAAATTATTCAATGCTTACTACTGAGACTTACAACGCTCCGCTCGCTTCGTTTCGCTCTGCTTGACCTTAACTTCACGGATTTTTGGACAAAAAGGTCAGATGTAATCGTTTATAATATTATTCTCTTCAAAGGTGCACATTTTCATGTGAATAATATTTGAAAAGAATAATATAAACGCTAACGACCGACACTTTTTAATATAAAAGTCTGTCAGGTTAAGGTCAAGCTGAGCGAAGCGAACGGAGCGTTGTAAGTCTCAGTCGTTAGCATCCAAATGATGCATTATTCGATGCAGCATTACAAAAATGCTTTGTGGTGCAATGCGGTGCAATATAAGACGCAAAGGGATGAAGCAAAATTAATATTATTTTTACCTGTGAGGGGCTGAGTTCAGTATTTTAAACATTTCTGTGGGAAAACGGGGAGGGGTGCGTTGAATAAATTAAATGGTGCAATGCTAGTGTAATAGATCCAAGCACTCGCAACTCAGTGATAAGGTAATGAGCGAAACGACTTAATATTTATAGGCAAATCTCTTCCAATTGGCCGCCCACAGTGCACTGTCGCGTAAGCTGCGCCCCTTTTAGCGGAAGTGTGCTGCTCTTTTCAATGAAAATGACGATTTTGCCAAACGTCGAGAACTGGCGAACTATTTATCTAACTGCCCATTAATACATTATACTGCCCGTTCAATCATTTTACAGCTCAAATAATAATTGCACTGGACATTTATTTAATTTGCCGCTCGAGTAAGTCTTGAACTGCCGTTGTAGGATTAAATAACCGACCAAATTCTTTTATATTACTGGCCACGTTCTACTGCCACATTAAGTTAATTACCGCCAAAAAAGTTTAATACCGCCCGCGTGAATTTTTAACTGCCCGATGAAACTGCCTGGATGTTAAAACAACCGCTCAAATAATTACTTCCCATTACAAATATATTTGGATTTCTACAACCCAAATATTTTCTTAGTATGAAAGACAGCGAAATTGTAGATTGCTGTGACAGAGGATACAATTAAAATATTCGGAAGCACTTAGTAAAAAATGTTAATTTCAATTTGTTAATGCGGTTTCAATGGTGAAAGACCTTATCAATTAAAACATGTGAGAGACTTAACAAATACATTGCTTCAAAAATACGGCTTTCTAGAAAGTGACTTTCCAGAAGTGCTAATCTGTTTACTTTTATTTTTGACTGTTCCCGTTACAACTGCAACCACAGAAAGGTCATTTAGTAAACTTAAAATTATCAAAAATTACTTGAGAAATTCGACTAGTCAAATTCGCCTACATGACCTTTCTGTTCTAGCAATTGAGCATACAGCTGCATCGGCAAAGAATACCAAAAATAGTTGAGGGCTTTGCTAATAGTAAGGCCAGAAGAAAATAGTATTTTAGTTATTAAGATGGTTATAGTTTGAAAATAATTTTAATACATACGTTGGTTTTTATCTGGGTTTTATTTTATTTGTATTTAGCAGTGAAATAAAAAAAAAGTTTTTAACTTTTATGTTGCTCCCAATTTTGAAACCTCGCATTCAAAATATTTTTATAACACGGGGGGAGGGGGCATACTAAGCAGTTTTGCATACGGGCCCTGTCATCCTTTGTTACGCCACTGCAGAATGGTAATGATTATTTTATTAAACCATCCTCGGGACGGTCGAAATGACATCTATATGACATCATAATAGCATAAGTCCCCTAGGGAAGAATTCCTCCAGTGTTAGGTACACTTGCTGCAACTCATAATATTAACAACCTGTTGCACTGGGGAAAATTGAAATGAAAGTAGGTAAAGGTGGATTTTGTTTATAACTACATATTTCTTTATAATATTAAATACCTACTTTTGGTCGTCTTAGAATAAGACCCCATTTTTCTCTTGTGAATTTCATTCGACGGAAAACCAAACAGACCAACATTTTAATTTTTTTGCATTTTCAACACGACGTCCAGTGGTGTGGCAAGTGAATGAATTTGAAGACCTGTTAATTCGTTTCAATAAAAACTTTCTTACATTTGATAACAACAGCAAAATCAGCAGAACTTATAAAGATTATTATAATGCGAAGTCCGACACATGTCATCAGCAAAGATTAGGTCATCAAGGCATCGTAGAGCACACTGAGCGCCGACCGATTCCTCTCTTTTGATGACGTATAAACTTAGTTCCGGCGCTGTCACTATTTTGAAAAATTTTTTTTTAATGGCGCCATATTCAAATTTGGCTTATCATTAGGAATCTAATGATGTGTTATGGAGAATATCCATCCCGAATTGGCGTTACAAAGATTAAAAAAAGGTTATTTTAGACTCTCTATAAAGAATCTTGCTCGTTATGAAACTCTAATAATACTCAACTTTTTTATTCAACTCTTACAGAAAATGTGTGTTAATTTTTTACGCATTTTGGCGACTTAGAACTAGAAGGAGGTTCTTCTTAATTTTGTTACTGCAACAAATAATTTATGTAATTAGGGTACTGGTAACTACGGAAACGCTTGGGTGTCGCGTATTATTTTTATTTTCAGTTCTCGTGGTAACGGATTTTTTCAGTTATAACGGAATTTTTCTCGTTATAACGGTTCTCATTTTCCGTTATAACGCATCTTTTTTCCTGATATAACGGATAATTTTTCCAATATAACGGATTTCTTTCCTATATCAAGAGAATATTTTTTCCGATATAACGTATATGGCGATGTATCAAGAACTTCATAGCACTTAAGCATATTGTTGGTTGGAATCAATAAAATACCTCGTTAAACTTTAATTACCTGCTTATTACTTTCTTAATCATATCTGGTCTATAAATGTTACTTTTAGGTACGTAGGTTTGACATAAATTCTCGGAAAAAATATTCGAAAAAATTGTCCGCTATAACGGAAAAAGAGAGATCCGTTATAAGGGAAAGAAAACCGTTACAACTGGAAAAATTCGTTATAACGGAAAATTAAAATAAATAATACGTGGCACCAGGTAGGTAACGAATGTTTGCGTTCGGCACATAATTAAAAAAATTCAAGAAATAACTTCAAAAATGTGATTCTCAGGTTGGCCCGAAAATAAGTTCAAACATTGTTAGAAAAACTGGATCTATTGCAAAAAATATTAAAAAAGAGCGGAGATAATACTGCTTCTGCTTGATGTGGGAGGTGCATACTGCATTTTCGAACATATTTATTAAATTGTTTTTTTAAATTCAGCAATATTTTAAAAAAGTCGAGAAAAACACAAGACACATTAATAACGTAAATTACTTATGCTTTGGGAGTTTTGCGAAACAAACAGGTTTTTTATGACGTCTTTGTAACCCGATCTGAAGGAAACTGTTTGGTGCTCAGTATTTCAAGATTCATTCCCAAAATCCTATAAGCGGGATTCTTATATGTATAGCACCTTTATTATACATTTTAAAGAAAAATATTTTAGGAGAGGCCCACATCCACCTTTGATTATCTCTTTTATGAAATTATTTTCACTTATACAGGAGTTCCATTTCTTTTGCTTGGCACCCAACTTTGCATTTTTAAATGGAACGCCCTACATCTGATTACATTTTTTAATTCCTTTTTGAATTTAAGGGACACCTTGTTAACCATACATTGAGTTTAACTCCCATAATTTCGGCGTTATTTGCCGTTGAATATCGTAATTTTTCAAATTTTATCACTTAAGTATATAACTTGGAAACTGTACGAGATATTAAAAATCGCTTACATGTTTCTACCCTAGTTTTTAATTCTCTGCCTAACGGGACTGGAAAATACTGCTTCCTGATTGGTCATTCTTTGGTAATTTTTTGACCAATTCTGAAGCAGTATTTTCTGACCCCTTTAGATAGAGGATTAAAAACTAGGATAGGAACAAGCAATTCATTTTTTAATATCTATTACCGCTGTCAAGTCATAATTGAAGAAATTAGAAAAATTGCTATTCTTAACGTGAAATAATGCCGAAACGGGGTGAGTTACAATGTAGGATTAACAAAAGGGCCCTTAAACACGACAAGGAATTCCAAAATGCGATAATACAAGGGTGTTCCATTTGACCATTTCAAATAAGAAATTTTGATTGCGTCTAGGCTGAACGAAACTCCCTGTATATTCAAAAATTTTGTACATGATAGACCACGTAATTGCCAACAACTTTTGTCTCTTATATATGAGCTGCCCCACCCTGTATTTATGTTCCAACCAAAATAAAAGTCAAGCAGTTGAGAAACAAAAAAAACTGGACAACCTGTAGGTAAATTTCAAAAGTACTTGAATCTTGAACGTATACGGTACACTGCAAGATGAATAGGTAGGTACCTAATCATAGTTTTCATTTATTTTTAATTGAGAAAATAAAATAGGGAAAGAAATATGCTTAACTGATAAACCCTGGATATCAGGAGTTTTAGAATTTTCAATCGTAAAATATTTTTGTATTTTGTTGTCTGGCATCACTCACTACCAAAGTTACTTTTGAAAAGCAACCACATTAACCCAAAATTGTATTCTGTAGGTATAGTTGGTTGCCTAACTTACTATATTAGAATATAAAATCATAATCACTATAAATTACATACTTTATTGTAAGAAATTGACCTTAAAAATACAATTGTTATTTTTAGACTATTGTTAACTCAATCCCTCGTTTCTCCTTCTTCGTCCTCCTCCTCAGCTCCTCGAATGAACAAGACGTTATTACACCTTATCAAAACTTCTCCTAAATTTCCTGTAAGAAAACAAAATAGATACCATTTCATCACTTCACTTTCTGTCTATCATTACCTGTAACATCTCCATCGATATATTCTTCGGTATTAGCTAACTGTAAATTCATATAACCATCGACCGAAACTAGGTATCCTTTATATTCATGCCCCCACTTTAATTTAACCATTACAGCTTTACCAGTTAAACTATTAAGAAATGGTTTAGGATTTATTGGCATAGACGTAGCCATTTTTTATATATTTTAGTGAACTTTAAGAGAAAATAGGCGAAAACGAATCAAAACTATTAGATAACCTATAAACACATGCAAATGTCAAATGAAAAGATGTTTACATTGTGAACTTAGCGTTTACGTCAGTACCAACGTTACCAAGTACATAGATACTGGCAGCTTTTCAAAAAAATAACACTAGTTTGACGTTTAATTTTGGTATTATCAGCTAAACGATTTATTTATTGCGTAAACCCCTGCGTAAAAATTCTAATTGAAGAGTGAAATGTCGGGTGTTTTGTGCATAAATATAAGATATATTTTTCCAACAACCCATGTGTAACAAGAATAAGGTAAATTAATCCAATTAAATATTTATAAAAATAAGTAATTAATAACTTATAAAAAGATGAAGATTAAGTTAATAATAATCAGGTACAGGCGCACAAGCAATTTTAACAAAATCTTCGTATCGGACCATGCTGTTATTAGTGACATTGGCTTCGCGGAAAATTCTATCGACTTCCTTGGACGACAAACATTCTCCCCAATTTTGCAACATGTGCCGCAACTGTTTAGCAGGAATGGTGCCTTTGCCTTCTTTGTCAGCTGCTTTAAATGCGTTAACAACTTCTCTGGGCAGGTCCTCTGCCCTTGAATGGACGTGCATTACTTCCAAAAAGTCGGCAAATGACATTTTTCCTCCCTGTAGTATATTCGTATGTTATTACGTTTTTATGGTTTTGTAAAAGTATATACCTTTTGCTTTAAGTAACCAGCCAATTCGGAAATAGTTGGGGATAAGCCCAAACTTCTCATAATCACCGTAAGTTCATCAAGCGATTTAATTTGTCCCGACCTTGCAAATAAATAAAAACATTCCCTGAATTCTGGAGAAAAAATATTTATTATCATGGCTATTCATATTCTGTGATATTACTACTTACCATCTATATCTTGCTCTTTAAAGTACCTCGCCTAAAGTAGAATGAATAATTATTAATACCTAATTATCTAGGAGTGTTTAATAAATTTAAACTTACCATTGTTAACAGATAAAACAAATTTGATCCAAATAAGGTGTTAAATTACAAATTTGTAAACTATCCATGCAACAGGTGACAGGACAGAACAAATTGATTATTTTATTTTCCTCTTTTATCTTTGTTGGGATTTAGGTGTTATTTCACGCTCTCATTTCCTCCAATGCAAAAGTACCGTTAATAATTGGTAGGTTGGCCGTTCGCGGATGACAGGTGACAGCGAACAGGCGAACACCAGAGCCGTACCGCGTGAAAGAAAGTACGCTTTTAAACCAAGGCTTCCTAGATGGCAATCTTAATATTTTCCACCTCGTCTCTGAAATGGTGACCCAGAAATAAACTTTAACCTCTCTTGAATTGATTATTAAATAATTTCAGAAGCCGTCACTGATATACCAGTGCCGTAACTAAGAAATTATTTAGATTTTGTAAGAATAAAGAGAACCACTGTCTTGCAGTTGATTTGTTGGTTATCATTTTAAGATGTTGTTAAAGTTCTAAATTTAGTTTTTTTACTGCTATATTTTGAATACCTACCTAATATAATGAGATTTTTAGGGCCAGTGAAATTTATTTTGCAGTTTCTGTTTAATTTTAGTGTGTATGTTTTACGTTCCTGATATTTACGTGTTCGTTCTGTTTATAAATTATTGGTATAGCTTAAAATTTATTGTTTTGAAGGATAGCTACGCAGTAAGACATGCAGGTAGCGTAACCCACAAGTAGTGGGCCACAGTTCATAAATTTCCGTGGTGGCAATGGACCACATACGTGGCGCGTCACAAACGTCAGATTTTCATTCCAAAAAAAAAACAAAGCCACGTGCTTTCTGACGTTTTAACCTAACCTCCGAGATATTATAGTCGCTTTCAAGTTTTTACACATAAGCCTAACACGCAAATTGAAAATAAATTGTTTTCACTGCAAAACGTCTATAATTATATTGCAAAAACTAGTTTAAGACGTTGTAAATAATATCGATAAACGTCAAATGGCACGTGCTTTTGTTTGGTTTGGAATGAAAATCTGACGTATGACGGAGGCACTTATATGTCCCCTATTCCTTAATTCGATCCTGTATAATAGCAATAGAATAATTCAACAATTTTAATGAATGGGCTTAGTATTAGTAATATTTATTTGTAGGTAGTATAAAATACACCAAGTTAAAATTTATTGTTGGATGCGAGAATATCCTTTTATCTTCATTTGATTTATAATTTGCACCAAATGCACTGAACTAGTTGTCAATGTTGTCGCATTATTTGCTCATAAAACCAGTTTAAATAAAAACAGAACTTTGCACCTGTAGCCGTAATTACCTTTAAACTTTTATCGCGTGAGTCTGAAAAACATAGTAATGGTAATTATTTATTTTTGCGGTCGCGATACAATTTCGGAAAGCGCTAAAACATCTACTCTGTGATAGGAATGATGTAGGTATATATGTTAAAAAAGTAGATAACAATTTTATCGTTTTAAAATACACATATGAATTTAGAGAAGAAATATTTCACAACTTTGTTTTCATAGAAAATTTTTATTACAATTAATAAGCGTGTATGTTACGTACCCACGTTTTAATCTTTATCTCGACGATTGTTCAAGTACGTGTAATATTATGTTTCCAGTGCTTTACTGACAATAAATGATGTGATGTTGGTCTTCCAAACATGGCTCTTAAAAGCAGCCAAGAATCTCAACCGAATAATTACAATTTGAATAATACCGAACTAGTTATAACGAGTCTCTTGGCGGGTGCTGCCGCAGGGGCTTTGGCGAAAACTACGATAGCCCCTCTGGACAGAACCAAGATTAATTTTCAAATAGGGTAACGTAAGGAGTTTTTCCATGCGATTTTGAAGACTTTTCTTTGTAATGTTTTGCTTCATTTTTAGACATAAACCGTACAATGTTAGAAGTGCCATATTGTTTTTACAAGAAACTTACAGAAGCGAAGGATTCTTCGCTTTGTGGAGGGGAAATAGTGCTACGATGGCAAGAATTATACCGTATGCTGCCATACAATTCACCGCACATGAACAGTGGAAAAGGGTTCTGCGTGTTGATCCATCAGGGTAAGTGCCATTGATCATTTCATCTTAGGAATTGGTTCGCACCTGCATCTCTGATATTTAAAGAAGCTGTCGAGCAGGGTTGCTACCCTCTTATTTGAACAAACAGCAACCTGCGATATCGAATGTATACTGGAACGGACAATTTTGTTGTTGGTTCTGTACCGACCAGTAGGCCTGTGCGATATTGAAAATTTGATATCGAATATCGATATCAAAAACATATCGATATTTCGATATGTCGATATGTTTCGATATGTCGATATGTCTAAATATCAAAATATATAGAAATAATTGATATATCAAAATATCGATATATGTACATATATACAGTAAATATTGGTTATAACGACATAGCTGGGACCAATCAAAACACGTCGCTAAAACCGATCGTCGCTATAATAGGTTCCTTACCAAAAATGCAATCAAATGACAAGAAACAGATACATAAAACAAACAAAACAAAGAAACAATAAATAATACATAATATAGTCACAACATAAACAAAAAAACAGTTATCTGTGGGCTTGAAAAAATCTGAAATAGCGTTTTGCCGGAATGACTTGTTTTTAAAAAACGCACCATAGATTCTGTTTTCAAGCTGCACTAATGAACTATGAGCTGAATCATCTCCAGAGTCCACTCACGGATTCGGGGAATTCCCTAAGCTGAATTTATTTCCAGTTGCGAAAGTTGTTATATGCGATAATATGTGCGTCAAAGCCGTCGTTATATGCAATATGTCGTTATTTCGGATGTCGTAATAACCAATGCATTACTATTAAAAACTATACGGGAATCAAACAGGACTATCAATTTACGTCGCTATACACGATATGTCGTTATATCCAATGTTGTTATTAGTGATATCAACTGTATTCAATATTTCGATATATCGATATATCAAAATATCGATACCTATATCGAAATAATCGATACATCGAAATATTGAATATATACGTATATCGATATTTCGATATATCAATTATTTCTATATATTTCGATATTTAGACATATCGACATATCAATATATCGAAATATCGATATTTCGATAGATACTTATACAGTGTATCCAAAAAGTGTGCAACAGGAGGAAAACTCTTATACAGTGCAACCTCGGTAATCCGAACTAATTGGGACTGGGCTATGTTCGGATTACCGAATTGTTCGGTTTACTGGAATTACTCTAAAAACACGCGAAATTTTGCTGAGAATGATATTCATTGTACTTTAAGGTACACTTTCGTTTGCGCCGGTAGACGCGGCGTGTACAGGCGGCCGACACGCGCTGTAATTCTCCCATAGACTTCTCCAAATAGAACTGCTTTCGTTTGTGCGTTTCGCCTGCCGGTCGGTGCGTTCACGTTTAAATGCTACAGTGCCCGTCGCATGTGTCGGCAGCCGGTACGCGCCGCGTCTGCCGGCGAAAACGAAAATGTACCTTAAGTGAGAAAACTGGTAATAACATTCGTATAAAATTTCTAGAAGAATATCAAAACAATTCTTAAAGAAGTACAAATAATATGTATGTACATTAATGTACATACATATTTTTCGCATATTAAGTAAGGAACCAGGCAACACAACATAAAATTTCTATAAAAATAAAGAAGTAAACCTTGAGTAACGTTTACCTTACGTTTACATAACCTTAAAATTTACTCTGAGAAAATATCGTCAATTTTTGCTTGTTTCAGTCTACACAATAACTGTTCGGATTATCGAAGTTTTTTCAGATTTGTTCGGATTATAGAGATAACGTTCTTTCGACCGGCGGTTCGGATTACTGGAGGTTCGGATTAGCGCATGGTCGGATTAGCGAGGTTGCACTGTACTGATTTCTTAGAAAACTTTGTCCTACGTAAAAGTTGATGCTTGTTACTAAACCTAAGACGAATAATATATCAAAAATTAGGCAGAGTTGCTAGTTTCCCACACGACCGCGTGCATTGCATCCCGAGTAGGTCTGCGCGATATTGAAAATTTGATATCGAATATCGATATGTTGAAATATCTATATATCGAAATATCAGTATATGGATATATCGAAACAAAAAGTATCGTTATTTGATATATCGATATAAGTTAAACAAAATTGTTCCTGACCGTTTCAGAAACTATTACAAAAAATGAGTACTACCTCAAAAAACATGAAAATATTTTATTCGTACTGTATGTTGCTCTTCTTAGAAAATCACCTGGGAAGCAGCTGCTGGCGGGATCCTTAGCAGGTGCAACGTCTCAATCTTTGACTTACCCTCTAGATTTAGCCAGAGCTCGAATGGCAGTCACACGGAAACGTGAGTACGCCACTCTTCGACAAGTAAATTAGAATTCTTACGACTGTTTCAGTTTATTTAACTCACGTTTTTGTAGGTTTTTTTAAAAATATACAAGAAGGAAGGGATTCTAACATTTTATAAAGGTTTTATTCCAACTATTTTAGGAGTTATACCATACGCAGGTGTTTCTTTTTTTACATACGACACATTGAAAAGGTTGTGGAAAGGTAACTTACTGGTTTTGTTTGTTTGGTTAAGTACAACGCGAATGATTTACAGTGCATGTGGGTGACAGCACAAAAACAAACGCTTTAGCTTCTTTAGGATTTGGTGCAATCGCGGGCATGTTAGGTCAGACCAGCAGTTACCCTCTAGATATTGTACGAAGGAGGATGCAAACAGATGTGAATGGACAATATACGGGGGTTATACAAACTTTAAGACATGTTTATGTGTAAGTCTATATTTGCTGAAAGACGATCCGATAAGAACTTTGATTTAAAATTGGCATTTTATCAATTTCAACGTAAAGTTCAATATGGGACATCCGTTAATTGAGTGAATTGATTTTTAGAAATGAAGGGATTATTGGAGGATTCTTTAAGGGGTTATCGATGAATTGGGTGAAAGGTCCGATTGCGGTTGGGATCAGTTTTACCACTTACGATCTTATAAAAGACTTTTTACGTTGCGTAGTCAATAAATATAATTCATAACGAATTAAAATTGTGAGTCAATAGTGTAAATTTTTAAATATATATTTGTAAATGAAATAAAACAGCTTTAATTTGGTTTCAATATTTTTGTATATTTATAATAATTTTGATTGTATATTGTCAATTATTATACCTACCCAGTTTTGTGGAGTGTTTTTGTTTTTGTTAATTTGAAAATATGTATATAATGGTGTTAAAAAATTAAAGCAATATGTTTTTCATTGACTATTTAAAATCATAACCATTTAGTGTGTATAATAAAAGAGAACCAGCTGATGCGAGACTTATCTGAAGAATTAAATTTCAACCTCGAGGTAGAGTCTCTTACTTTACCAGTACAGGTTTGTAGCGCAGTAAGAAAATTAAAATTTGCAACTGTGCGATAGGCATGGTCGTGTATTTTGTGTTGACTGCAAATTGAAAAGATTTTATACCTATGTTGAGTTCTGCAGTGTTATTTCATAATATCAAGGAACAGGTGGTTTTGTAGTTGGCCAAGTTCTTGTAGCTATCTTGAATTGCTTCAAAATCTGACTTACTGTACATCTCAAAACAGATGCTTTTATTAAAAATAAGGAGTGTTGGCAACCCTACATACAATATTTAACAGTTAAGGGCTGTTTTGAAAGATGAAAGTACAAAGTAGGTATAGGATTCATTTTACAATGTGGTTGGTGCTGACTGGAAGTGACTTCTTGCTTGCTCTGATGCTGTTTTCTGTCTAAACAAACATTTCACATGAATTTCCCGCCATGGGTGATTATATTGAATTCCAAATAGTACAGGTAGATATTATTTATTTATTTTTAACAATTTTTGTGTGATTTTTTATGTACAATATGGTTGTAAACGCTCAAGCTCAATAGCATCTTTTATTATAAAGAAAAGCCAATATAAACAATATTCGGATTATCGAAATGTTGAAATTGCTGGAATATTGTATTTTATGTTGTGCAGTCAAAGAGGCTGTCAATGATTTTTTATACTTTTGAAACATGCACCAGTGTGCTATTAAATTAATTAAAATGTAGTTTCTAAATGTGTCTCTTAAATTAATGTTAAGCTCATCTTTTCAAAATAAAAACTATTATTATTATTATTTCTTACGGGGTAGGTTTCTGGCACCTAGCACAGAAGCTCAAGTTTATTATGATTATCTCATAAGTTCGGTCCTCTCAAAAAATTTTATGGGTGCATCTGCTATTACTTTTGGTTCTACAAACATAGCTCCAAAGCTTGTATGTCTATAGCTGCGCCAAGAGCCGGACATTCGCATAGCATGTGATGAGGAGTTTCCTCCTCTTCTCCACACATCCTGCAATCAGGATTATCCTTCACTCCAATAGTGGTAAGATCTAATAAGTGAACAGTGTCCCGTAAATAGTCCTGCTGCCCATCTCAGCTGATTCGTATTAACTCTTCAGCTCTGCTGCTGGATGGTCCGCTAATGAACATCCGCGATTGCCTCAGTCCAGGAGTCCCCATCCAGTAAGAGGTATATTTTTGTCTTAATAGGTCCTTTATCACCTCTTTGGGTATCTGATATGCCAAACGACACGTAGGTTCCGGTCCTATCAGCGGGACTTTGGCTCCCTTCTTCGCTAAAAGGTCTGCTTTTTCGTCCCCTTCACTTCCTTGATGGCCTTTTACTCATCGTAGAATAACCTTGTTATGTACTGCTAGCCGAGCCAGCGAGTCCACACAGTCTTTAACAGTCCTTCCAGAGCTTTCAGTGCTGCCTGGCTGTCAGTGAGAATCTGGATCCTCCTGTTTTGAAAGGACCTCCTGATCATCTCCGGCGCACATACGGAAAGAAAAACTAAATTTCCCTCTAAAGTTTCCGGTTCCAAGATCTTAATCTTGCGGAGATTGTCCAAAAGTTTATAAAGAATTCACTATAAAACAAAAAAGGGTCTGCATTTGACTGCTCTAACTATGTCTACCGATATTTTCTAAAGTTTTTGAGGAGGCTGCAATTTGGCTTCTAGTAAAACAATGGCACCAAGGAGGCCATGTTCTCGTTGATTTCCTTTATAAACAGTGCATTAGAACTTAATGAAAAGTGTGTCGCAAGACTATTATCTAACTAAGGCTTTCGATAGCTTGTCACATGAGCCCCTACAAGTCTCATAAGGCTGTAAAACAATTTTCTATGCAGGCGATGCTTCTCGCCCTCGGCTGTAATGAAACATTTTCCACCTCGGTACGTAATATACTATTACAGACTTTTCAGTAAAAAAACGTTTGCTGAAAAAATAATTATTATTATTATTTAAATTACTTCATACTATTGGAAAGCAAATATTTGGCTATTTTCAATTTCCCATGATCATTCGCTTAGTTTGAAATATGTATACAGTACCTTATATTTTTTATACGGGTGGTTCTTGCGCCTCTAAACATTAGTACAGAATCAAAAATCTGCATGGGTGCCAAAAGTGGAGGCAGTCAACTTTCTGAAAGTTTTCGAAAGTTAGCAACTACATAGGTAGGCATAAAATTTTTTGTAAGAAATTGTATACCTACCATAATTACGAGCAAAGGCTCTGCAAAAGTACGAAATTTGAACGTAAGAGCTCTCTATCTTTTCAAATGAGCAAATTTCTGGTGGGGGCCCAGCCTATATGTATACGATCTCCCATGGTGACGACCTGTCAGACGTTTAAGGAAAATGGAATACATTTTGCATGGATTTGTAAATCAAAAAAAATCACTTCATTGAAAAACCTTGCTTGTTTTTAAACTCCCATCACGCATATCATTTTTTTATCCAATTGTTCCAGGAAATATTTTATTAATTTTTATACATTTCTCGACAGAAAATATTGACGTAGTGTAATTTTATTCGGTGGTGTATAGTACTGGTGAGGATAATTACAAAATTTTGAGAAAAAATTAAGAGGAGTTTTTTGTGTCTGTATAGAAAATACTTTCTACTATTTTTTTTTAGAAACCGGTTCTGTTCAAATATTTAAAAAGTCAAACAGGGGCTTAATGAAGATGATACTGATCTTATTTGATGTAGAAGGCGTACTATTTGAATAGGTACTTAAATATTCATGAAAATGTTTTTTGAATTTAGCAAAAGGTTTCCGAGTTCATGAAATTCATAAAAATTAATAACACTTCCAGTAACAGTTGAATAAAAAAGAATATGTGTAATGGGAGTTTGAGAACAAGCAGGATTTTTAT
This sequence comes from Xestobium rufovillosum, assembly GCA_963966045.1. Taxonomy (NCBI): domain Eukaryota; kingdom Metazoa; phylum Arthropoda; class Insecta; order Coleoptera; family Ptinidae; genus Xestobium; species Xestobium rufovillosum. The sequence goes on along the minus strand of OZ014499.1, from coordinate 7,545,500 downwards.
CAGCTTTTTAACCCAATTCCGGGACAACTGTATACATATACCTGTACATACTCTATTGGAATTTTCAGTTTTAAATGGAGAAACATCTAAATACAGTACTCAATACTTACATAAATGTCTCCTACTTTTTCAGGCAAAAATCTTTGTTTAAAAAAAATCGTTGGCGACTTTTGAGTAATTTGTACCAATTTTTTGGTAATGAATGAAGAATCATTTAAATCGGCGTTTTTATTCATAAAAAATCTAAAAGTCTCCTAAATGGACACAAAAACTAGAAACCGAAAACATCTAAGTACAAAATGTGATTCTTGTGCGACCCTCTCAACAACTTTTTATGTTCGACTTCAGCGGTAAAAATAGGTAAAAATAGCTAATTTGTAAGACACCAGATTTTTTGTAAATACCTTCCACCTTTGTTGCATTTATCTCCATAGGTACCATTGGTACCTATTTAAGAAAGTGTAACCATTGTTTTGTATTGCATTGGTGCAACTTACTCATGAAGTCTTCACAAAATGTGATTGACAAACTCATTTCTAAAAAAGAAAAAGTTGCAAAGGATGTATTGCTAAAAAACATAATGTTTCGGACACTCTGTTCTGATCTATGAAAAACTCGAAAATTTTAAAATGCCTGTTGTCGCAGTTTCTCAGTCGTCGAAAACATCCCTCACGAATCACGATACAAGCATTTTTGAAATGTAACCTATAGAAAGCATACAAAATAGTTCGTAATAGGTAGCCGCAAATAACAGTTTAGCAGAAACAGGCGAATTTCTTTTTTGCTTTTGTTTATAGGAAATATGCAAATTTGCTGTATGAAGTTTCTGTTACCTACATATGTAAAAAGGGCCAAAAGTTGTCCACATGAACAAGATCATTAAGATATAAAGAGGTACATTCCCCAGATGCCCAGATACAGTACCCACCGGCTTATCGCAAAAGGGTGCAACTGGTAGCTGTATACCAAGGCAATTATGCCTGCTAATACAAAGAGCTTACGGATTTTTGTTTAGAACAAATATTTACCTGGTAAGGAATAAGGGTGGTATTTTCTTTCTGGGTATAAATAATATAAAGTTAAGGTTTCCATTTATAACCCAGAACTTTGCGATTATCTTTGAAAATGTTTTTGTAACTTACTCCCCAGAGAAGCTAGTAAGCTATTCAAATTCAAATTTAAAATGAAAATAAAAAATAATTCTAGTTCGAAAGTACCGGCGTATACAGTGCATTTCAGCGGGACCGATAAATTGATAATTAACATGGGAATTAGAAAATTGTTAAATTAGGTACGCTTTTGCGACATCTTGTTATTTCAATATGTAGTTCCTTTCATTAGAAATTCTTAGTGTTGGCAACTCTGCATATTTTAAAAGTGCAAAAAACGGAAAAGAGAATCTGGATTTATATTTGATCATCAGGTGTAGTAGAAGTGACTTGTGGTTATCTGCTGAATCTATTTGTCAAAAATCGTTAAAATGAGTGTCCGTCATGTAGTAGGCATTAAAGTAGAGGTAGGTATGTGTTATTTATTTATTACCTTTTCATAATAATCCCAAGATTTTTGATCACATACCTTCGTACTTTAAATGTACAATATTAAGCACATTTACATGGGTATACAATTAGGTTTTCTGTGATTAATCGTAACATTCTGCATTTGAAAAGTAAATGGATTTGATTCAAAATGGTAAATTTTTCTGAAAAAATCAGCCAAATCTGTTTTCTTTCGTTCTTTAGTTTATCAAAGTCCGAATTTTTTCGGACAGGTTTGGGTTTTTCATTCTTCCGGAGAGTTCTCACGTTTCCACGAGCTTTCAGATTTTTAACCTACTCACATAAAAAAATTTTTTTCGTGAATTTTAATGTTACCCTTGTGTCATTCGACCTTTTTCATTTCTTATTTTCTGAAGATTTTGACTTTGATTTTATTCACCACATAAGTTAAAAATTGAAAATTGGCAGCACACCACATCACGCCAGTAGTGCGATCGTTCCAAATTTCAAGGTGTAGCCGTTTTCAAATAGGATTTGTTTTTACCATAGCCCTACTTGCAGAATTCTAGAACAATCTTATGGACTGTTTAGAAATTGAACATTCTAAATTATTTAATGAATTTATTGAATTAAAAAATATGAGGTTAAAATTTTTTGAATTTCTGTAGGCACCCCAAAGAAATTAAAAAAAAATCTGGCTACCACAGAATAAAACCGTCTGTTCTCTCATCAATTTTTAACATGTCAGATAGGTACAATATCTATGCTCAAATTTTTTGCTGCCTTAGGAGTTTAATTCTCTCAGAAATGGTCAAATAAAAAAAATTAATTAAAGCGGTCAAAAGATCTTCAAGCAGTTTCTTGGTAGCGCTGAAATTAAGAAAGCTCTAAAATTTGTCATTTTTTACACGAGACTTTTTGGTGCCGCTTTTGTGAATCACTATCTAGTTTTTCGAGTCGACCAAGGAGTCTAGTAGTAGGAAGAAAGGCACCTACAGTTTATTTTGTTAGAAATCGATGGAGTTGGCAACCCCGCATATTTGAATAATAATGTAAGGGGTAGCATTTTGAAAGTTGGATATGGATTCATTTGACCACGAACCACCCAGTAGGTGGTTTGTGCTTGACAATCTGTTGAGGTGAAGTGACTTTTGATGCTGCTCTTGTCGTTTTCGGTTTTAGTTATTAGTGTTTAGATATACATATTAATTTGTTGTTGTTGCCATGAGTGTTTATCTCGACTTCCAAGTACAAGTACAGGTATTGTTTATTTATTTATTTATCGATTTTTTTACAATTTTAGTAGGTATGATTTTTTACATGAATGTATTTAAAATATTTTCTAAGCAAATTTAAACAACTATTGCCCAGTTGAGAATTCTATTTTCTAAACCTATTTAATAATAATAATAATAATAATAAGTTTTACCCTAAGAAGGTTTTTAAAATTGTCCTTTGCATTTGCATTCTTAAATAATCTCTAGTGGAATTGCAAAAAAATGGTTTGTATACTTGGGCCGCCGAACAGACGGAGTGATCACCCTGCTAGCATGAGCTCTAGACGGGACCACTATCAATTTAGGACGACAGAACCGCAGTGATGCGCTTTCTTTAGACCCAACGAAGTCGCATCACTCCAATTCGGTCGTCATAAATTAATATTGGGCCCGCTAGAGCACGTTCTTTCAGGGTGATCACTCCGTCTGTTGGGCAGCCCAAGTATAGTCCATTTTTGAAGATTCTAAGCAGAAAATTCTCTTATTGAGTGACTGAAAAAACCTATGGTATACTACTTGTGGTACCAACAACTCAGGAGGACGAAATTCTTTTGCTTTTGTTAGGATAAAATATGTAAATTAAGGTGTATAAAGATTCAGTTGTTCACAAATGTTGAAATTTGCCCACAAGGAATAATACGATAAAGAGGTAAATGCCACAGGTAGACAGACCGCTATTATTACAAAAGGGGTTGTACAGGTAGCTGTACCTACCATTAGCAACATAAGACTGACCGATAAGAAATTTTAGATTATTCATCGTCTGAACAAGTAAACTGCTGACCTGGAAACCAATAAAATTTACTCGAAGTTACTTTTCCCTTTACAAATTTTCAGAACAGCAAATATTAATTTATAACAATTTACAAAAGGTGGACATCGATTTTCGGGCACACTGTAGGTACAATCTTGACCAAACTGTCATTTATTATCTAAAACCTGCTTGAACATGGAAATAAACAAGAATGATAAACTCCATGGACCACACAGTATTTAACATCTTTGAATTATTTATTAACTTTCAAGGTCATCAAAGAAACAAATTTTAATGAACGCGATAAAAGATACAAGGAAATAAACTCAAAAAACATTTCGCGAAATATGTATAAGTGCATGCAAAAGATCAAACAGTGCGGCTGTTTTTAGTTCCGTTTTCTTTGAAAAAAACTTGTTTAATGCATACATCCAGAATGATATGATTTTGTTTTTGTGTTGTTTAACGAATATTTTTCAGATTATAATATAGCTGTAGACGAAATATTTCTTAAAATTTTTAAATAACAACAGAGCAAAAACTTGTTTTTCTGATGGTAGTCTGTGTAGATTTAGGATAAAATCCGGGGTAATTCTAGGCCGTTTGATGCGTATTGCTTACCATAACTACCCTCTGAAATGTCGAATGTGCATTCTAAGATGTTACCTTACATATGTACATGCAAATTCTATGACTTTGTATGCGGAAAAAAGTAGGACAGAGTGTAGAAAATTTCTTACAGCAAAGTGACAGGGTAGTTATGGTTAGGTTAGATTTGAAACCTGTAAAAACAGTAATAATACAGGTATATATGCCCACTTCTAACTACAGTGATGAGGCCGTAGAGGCAGTTTATAGTGATATTGAATATGTGCTAGATTTTGTGAGAGGGCACGAAAATTTAATAATTACAGGAAATTTCAATGCAGTCGTAGGCACAGGGCGAGAGGGCGGAATAGTTGGCCCCTTTGGATTAGGCAATAGGAACGATAGGGGAGTTAGACTGATAGAGTTCTGCGATAAACATAACTTAACGGTCGCGAACACTCTATTTCACCATCATGTTAGGAGATGCTATACGTGGAAGATGCCAGGAGACTTAGGGAGATATCAAATAGATTACATTCTCGTTAGGCAAAGATTTAGAAATCAAGTTAGGGATTGTAGAAGTTATCCAGGAGCAGATATAGATAGTGATCACAACATAGTCGTTATGAAAGCCAATCTTAAATTTAAGATTTTGAAAAAAAGAAGCGGAAGAAGGTATCTTGACACAGAGAAACTAAAAGATGATGATATGCGCAATAAGTTCGAGAAAAAGACAAACGAAGCACTAAAGGGCACGGGTGGAAATATTGTTAGGGACATAGAGGCAGAATGGAATTGCATTAAAAATAGTTTAGTTTCCTCAGCTAGGGATATTTTGGGTCATAAACAGAATGAAAGTAGGAAACCCTGGATAACAAAACATATTGTGAGTCTAATAGAGGAAAGGCGAAAATATAAAAATAGGTTAGATGAAACAGGGAAACAAAGATATAAGGCGATCAAGTGGGAAATTATTCGGGAATGTAGGAAAGCGAAAGAGCAATGGATCGATAATAAATGCAAAGAAGTGGAAGATAAATTCGAAGTAGGAAAGACTGATGAAGCATATAAAATAATTAGGAGAAATTTTAGAGAAATTGGATCTAGTACCAAAAACATTAGAAATGAGGCAGGAGATATCCTAATCGGAAGTGGGGAGAAGGCAGATAGGTGGAAAGAATATTTAGGAAACTTATATGCGGGACAGGAAGTGAAAGATATATTAGAAAGCGAAAGCAGTGTAGAGGGGGATAACCTAGGGAGTCCTATAATGAGAGAAGAGTTTGAGATAGCACTAAAAAGTTTAAGGAATAATAAAGCACCAGGTATAGATGGCTTGCAGGCAGAAATCTTAAAGTGCGCAGGTCAAGAGGTAATAGATCGTTTATTTAAACTAGTTAGTCGCATATACCTGACAGGCGAGATTCCAGAAGATTACAAACGGAACATCATAGTAGCTTTGCCAAAAAGGAAAGGCGCGGATAGATGCGAAAATTTTAGAACTATCAGTTTAACTTCCCATGCGTCAAAAATTTTAACTAGAATTGTGCAAAGAAGGATGGAGAAAAAGGCGGAAGAAATATTAGGAGAAGATCAGTTCGGATTTAGACGAAATAGAGGAACGCGCGAGGCCATTCTAGCTTTACGAGTAATTATAGAAAAAACGATAGAAAAGAGAAAGAGCGTCTATATAGGATTTGTAGATTTAGAAAAAGCCTTCGACAACGTAAAATGGGGGAAGATGTTCGAAGTGCTGAGAAAGGTAGGGATGAAATACAGGGACAGAAGAATAATACATAATCTCTACAAAGAGCAAAAGGCAGTTATAGAATGTGAGCAGGAACAAAGGGAAGTAGATATCCGGAAGGGAGTGAGACAGGGATGTGCATTGTCACCTCTAGTTTTCAACTTATATATCGAAGATGCGATTAATATTGTTAAGGAAAGAACAGCCTCAGGGATCAATGTACAGGGCCAAACTATTAACATGCTCAGATTTGCGGATGATATAGCAGTGTTAGCATCTAGCAAAGAAGAATTAGGAGCGGCTTTGAATGAAATGGAAGCAGTTTTGACACAGGGCTTCGGCATGAAAATCAATAAAAAGAAAACTAAAATTTTGGTATGTAGGGGATGTGAAAATAGAACTAAAATGGAAATACAAATTGGAAATGAGAAGATAGAGGAGGTCGCGGATTTCTGCTACTTAGGAAGTAAAATAACTCAAGACGGTAGGAGCACTAAAGATATAAAACAAAGAATGGCGCAGGGCCGAGTTGCGTTTAACAAAAAGAAACAACTGTTATGCTCGAGAACGGTTAATATAGAGACTAGGAAGAGACTCTTAACGTCGTATGTATGGAGTACGGCATTATACGGGTGCGAAACTTGGACAATAGGAGAAGCGGATAGAAAAAGAGTAGAAGCGTTTGAAATGTGGTGCTACAGACGCATGATGAAGATACCGTGGATAGATAAGGTTAGCAATAGGGAAGTATTAGAAAGAGTTGGGGAAAAGCGAAAGATATGGAAAACAATAAAGAGTAGGAGAGATAGGATGGTAGGACACCTTCTAAGACACGAAGGAATAGTTCGTGACATACTAGAGTCAGAGATAGGAATAAAAAGAGGTAGGGGTAGGCCTAGATTAGACTACTGCTCTCAAATAGTTAGGGATGTAGGATGTTCTACTTTTAGGGAAATGCGTAGGTTAGCTCAGGATAGAAAAGAATGGAGGTACGCGTCCAACCAGTCTTCGGACTGAGAACCTTATGATGATGATGATGTATACAGCCTGTAAGTGTACTACTATATTTGAAAGGTAGAACTCAAACGCTGCAAAAAAGGAGCAAATTCACGCCCACAAGGTTTCCAATGTTTGAGAATTAAAATCGAAGTTACTAAATTTTATATAAGTTTTACATCTATACTTTTTTCTTCATGTTCATAATACGCGCTAAAAAGGAGGGAATGTTCATTTTTCGAATCACGTGACTGACTAGTGATTTATTTAGGAATGGCGTCGGTGTAGGATGTTAGTTTGGAAGAGTGTTTTCTTGCCACTTTCTGGGTTAATTTTGCGTTGAATACGAATCATTTCGTATGAAAGGACACTTTAGAGGTAGCCACAGTGTACTGAGTGTATATTAAAAGAAGGTCAGTGTGTATTAATGTGTAAATTCGCTGCTGAAATATTGGAATTGTTTAAACAAGAATATATGCTCGAATCCCGCTTACAGTGACCTTGGGTTTATTATACTATTTGCAGTGTTGCTGTGTATACAAATATTGTCTTGAAGTAAATTGTAAATATTCGGCATTTGTGTGCAGGTTCTCAACATGTCGTTGTGGATGAAAGCGCAGCAGCTCCCCCAAGAGAGTTTGCAACAGATACGTGCCATCTACGGAGAACACTTCCCCATAGAAGTACGACATTACTTGGCGCATTTCATTGAAGACAAATTTTGGTAAGTAGTAAGAAGTACCTAGTTGTTTGACAAGTTTATAAGTTGGAAATTTCTTGTTTACTAATAATTGTGTTACCGTTGCAGGTCTGATATTGAGCCTGATAATCCTCAACATGAACAATATGTGGCAAATCTGGTTAATACGTTGATACAGGAAATCGAAAACAAAGCATCCGAAGTTACAGACAATGAATATTTTTTGACGAAACTGAAGTTGGCCGAAGCGGCCAAGATGTTCAAGCAGAGATACAGGTAGGTTACTTGTGCTATTTTTCGTTTGCTTCAAAATTTCCTCAAGTAGATTATATGGTCTGTAGATAAGGGTTATCAAGAGTGATAAAAACCTCTTTATCTTAATCTTATATTTCTTCAATAATTGTAAGTTGTTGGCGATATTACAGTCAGGTGGAGAGGTATATGCATAAGTTTATCAACATCCCCTAGAATTTATAATTTTCTTCGGTAAACTCCGTGTTTTTTTTTTCTCTCCCCTTAGGGCCTGCCTGCCCGAAGGCTCAGATGCACTGCAGCCACAAAATGGGCTTATTGTGCTCACCCTAAATTCTAAGTCACACCCATTCTATGATCTTGGTGCCTTGGACCAAACGGTACAAGTCAAACATTGAATGCGTGGAAAATTCTTCCGGTTCCATCAGACATCGCCCGAAAATTCGCTGCCTCTTCTGGTCTAGAGGATGTGCATAGCTGTCTCCCGTTCCTTATTACACAAGCGGCAGTTAAGGTCTCCGTAATATTTGCCAATCTTCCACAGGTGTTCTTTAACGGTCATATGTCCCGTTAGGAAGCCTGTTATGATTCTAATTTGCATCCTACTAAGGCAAAGTAGTTCTGAGCATCTTTTCCTGCAAGGTCCCTTTATATAAGACTTGCTGTGCCTGTGTCCTGGAATCACGTTCCAATAATTGTGATGTTGAGTGCGAATCCATCCGTTTACTTGGTGTCTGACTGCACTCTTAGTTATGCCTAGGGCAGGTTCCGGTCCAACGAAAGGATCGTTGGAGCCCCGCTTTGCTAGTTTATCGGCTTCCTCGTTCCCTATCAACCCACAGTGACCTCGAATCCAAAGCAGTCTCACTGCGTTCTGCATGGCTAGGATATTAAGTTGCTCGAAGCATTCCCACAACAGTCTGGAAGACATCTTTGGGCTCATAAGAGCCTTCAAAGCTGCCTGGCTGTCTGATAAGATAATGATCCGCTGATTTTTATAGCTCCTCTTAGTGTTTTCCCGCGCACATTGTAGTATCGCGTAGACCTCTGCTTGAAAGACAGAGGCATATTTGCCCAGAGAGGAGCTGAGTTTCACTCTTGGTTTATCACCAAACAGTCCTGACCCAGCACCTGTGTCGGTCTTAGAACCGTCGGTGTACCAGATCAGACTGCCGGAAGGTATGCTGTTTAGAGTTTGGTTCTTTACTCTAGGGTCATCGATTGTGACCCGAAAGAGTGGTTGTGCAGTGTTCTTGGGGACCATGTAATCCGTCCTCATGTCAAGCATGGGATCCTTTATGTCCTCAATAATGCTAGTATGCTCTGTACCCAGACGGACACGGTAAAAAGAGTTTTGCAGTCTGTATAGTGCCAGTCTCGCCTCCCCCTGTATCACGAAGTGGAGAGGGGGAAGGTCCAGAAGAGTCTCTATGGCTGCAGTTGGCGAAGTCCGCATCGCCCCTGTTATCCCTAGGCAGGCAAGCCTCTGTATTTTGCTTAGCCTTAGCCTAGTAATTACCTGTTTGACTTTGGGCCACCATGCCAAAGCTGCATACATTATTCCTGGTCTGACCACTCTGGTGTACAGCCAGTGCACCATTCCTGGCCTTAGACCCCATTTTTTGTTATATGTTCGCCTAACTACTGCAAGAGTAGTTTCCAACTTTCTAACTATTCTATCGATTTGTTGGTTCCAGGTAAGTGTTGAGTCCAGTATAACCCCCAGATACTTGAACTCCCTTGACAATGAGATCTTTCTACCACGGAGATATAGAGGTCCAAGAGCCTCTATGTTTCTCTTTCGCGTAAATGGAACTATTGTTTTTTCTGGACTAATGGTCAAGCCTTCCTTTTCAGTCCAAGCTGCTACAATACTCAGGGCCATTTGCATACGTTCCCTAATCGTACTGCTAAATCTTCCCTCGACTGTGATGACTAAATCATCTGCATATCCTAGGGGAGAATATCCTTCATCGCTGAGTTTCCTAAGCAGTCCGTCCATAACTAGGTTCCACACAAGAGGAGATAGAACTCAACCCTGCGGACAACCACCTACCACCCTGACTGCCAAGGTCTCATCAAGCAGTGTAGTAAACAACACTCTATCCCTCAGCATGCAGTCTATTCACCTGCAACACAAAGCCTCTAGTCCTGTTTGGCCTACGACTTTGGAGATACTATTGAATGATATACACTGGCGAGCATAAAATTAGGGTCACTTCAAAAATTCAACTTTTCTGGTTATTTATTATATTTTATTATTGTAAATGGATTTCGTTGTATACATATCTCTAAACAGGAATGTTTTAAAAAGAAAACGTTTCATTTTCTAATGTTTTTGTTGAAAATTCGTAAAGAAGCAAATTTTAAAAAATTGTCTTAAAAATGTGTAGTGAGAAAAATGTTGGAATAAAACAAGGAACTGTTAAAATTTTGACCCCTAATAACGAGTGTTTCCTCCCCGTGCATTTATGACAGCCTCGAGGCGACGTGGCATGCTCTCAATTAAATTACGGATCACATTTTGGGGGATGTTATTCCACTCCTGTAGTAGGAGCTCCCTAAGATCCTGTGCGTTGGTGGGAGACGGCGTATGACTTCGTACACGTTGTCCTAGCTCATCCCACACATGCTCTATAGGGTTCAAGTCGGGACTCCGTGCTGGCCAATCAAATCGCGTAATTTGAACCTCATCCAAATAACCGCTAACAATCCTTGCCACGTGGGGTCGAGCGTTATCATGCATAAAAGCTGCATTTTCTCCCAGAACCGTCATAAAAGGCATGACATGATTTTCTACAACTTCCGTTACGTACCTGCGCAGTTAGGGATCCATTGCCGATAAACACTAATTCGGTACGTGCGTCTGAAGAAATTCCTCCCCACACCATAACTGAGCCTTCACCAAATGAAAGTCGCTCATCAATACAAGCCTGGGCATACCTTTCTCCGGGTCTTCGCCATACCCGCCGACGTCCATCCGACCCATTTAAACAGAAACCCGACTCGTCGGAGAATAATACCTCCCCCAATCGTCATTTGTCCATCCCAAGTGATCTCGAGCAAAGTTCAGTCTTGCAATTCTATGGCGACGGAGAAGTGGAGGACCCGTAGCCATTCTCCGACAAGATAATCCAGCAGAACGAAGTCGCCTCCTAGCTGTCCATTCGCTAATGTTAACATTTCTGACTTCTTGGAGGAGATTTCGAAGCGAAACTGCCGTAACAGTCCGATTCCGTAAAGCCATGGACACAAGAAAACGGTCATCCCTTGGCGTGGTGGTTCTTTTCCTCCCTGATCCTGGTCTTCTCGTCAGCCTACCAGTTTCCTGAAATTGTTGGGATACCCGCTGAACTGTAGAAAGACTTACACCAACCGTTCTTGCCGTTACACGTTGCCCCCGACCATCTTGCAGCAGCGCTATAATTCTGGCCGCCGTGACAGGATTTAAAGCCATTATAAGGAAATAAACGAAGACTACACTTTTCGACCGTCAATTTATACACAGGAAAGTTAGTGAATAAATGAAGGAAATTGAAAAATAGACCCGAGAAATAAGCTTCCAAGTAGCGCACCTGTAAGCATTTCCTAGAAATTGGAAATATTGAATCTTTGTTGTGCAAAAGAAACCACAAAAAGCTTATAACAGTTCTCAGAAATGCAAGTGTTATTGCCTCCAAGAATTAATTAAATTTAATATTTTGAATTCTTAGAAAAATTGGCAATTTTCAAAGTGACCCTAATTTTATGCTCGCCAGTGTATTATCGAACGCTCCTTCTATGTTCAGAAAGGCGGCTAGGAGGATTTCTTTGTTCTCCAGCACTTTCTCCACTCTCCCTGTAAGGTGATGTAGAGCAGTTTCTGTAGACATTCCTGCTCTGTATGCTAACTGGTTTTGATGTAGTGGCCTGTTTACCAATATGTCATCCCTTATATGCTTGTCGAGCAGCTTTTCCATTGTCTTAAGCAGGAATGACATAAGACTAATGGGCCTGTATGATTTTGCCCGAGAGTAGTCCGTCCGTGTTACTCCTGAGATAAATTTATGACAGTCGTGTTGCGACTACCTTTTTGGGAAATATAACTAAGGTTCACTGTAGATATTACTGCCAAACTGTCCACCTTCAAAATAGGTGTCAAGTTCAACATTGTATTTTGTTAATGAAAATACCCGCTTTGTTGCTGCAGTTCAAATCCGATGCAGCTTTTCACGTACGTCCGACAGTGCTTGGCAACAGAACTTCGTCTTGTGCAAGGTGAAGGACTGACAAATTTATCCAGCATATGTACTCCGAATTCTGCTGCTGAAGTTTTACACAAAATTGACATTTTGCGTCGTCGCACCCAGGACACCGCAGAAGATCTGCGCAGAATGGAACAGGACCAAGAATCATTCGCTATACAGTATCACGAATGCGCCAAATTGAATGGTAAAATTCGTCCGTAAAATAAAGAAAATTGTGCATGAATGGTGTTTTTCTTACAGCTCATGTTCAACAGTTGCAGACACAAACGCCTAATCAACAATTGGCGGCAAACCTTCCAAAGTTGAACAAACAGAAGGAATTGCTAGAGCAGATGTTGAATCAAAAAATTGCGGGACTAGTGCAGTTGCGTCTTGCTTTAGGAGATAAATTTAGAGACACTTACAACCTTATTGATAATTTGCAAACGCAAGTTCTGGACACCGAGTTAATTAATTGGAAACGAGAGCAACAGTTGGCGGGAAACGGCGCCGTTTTCAACAGCAACCTCGATACAATCCAGGAATGGTGCGAGAGTTTAGCAGATATTATTTGGCATAACAGACAGCAGATAAAAGAAGTCGAGCGTCTTAAACAGAAGCTGGCACTTGAACCTCTTGCTGTTCCCGATGTTTTACCTAAACTGCTGGAAGATGTGACTCAGCTGTTGAGTTCATTGGTTACTTCTACTTTTATTATCGAGAAGCAACCTCCCCAGGTCATGAAGACTAATACCAGGTAAGGGTTTCTGTACATGTGTATGTTGATGCCTGTAAGTTTGATTATAAATGGGAATTTTCATAAATTTTTAATCAACAGAATATTTTACTAAGTATACCATTGTGCAGTTATTGTGTGGAGTCGGGAGTCGGTAATTTGTTCGAGTGTAACAATATAAAGTACCGTGAAGTGTAGGCCTGTGCGATTATTACATTTCATTATCGATTGTTGTAAAGTAATCGATAAATTTGATTAATCGATTATTTGATAAATCGAGTAATCGATTACTTGATTAATCGATTATTTGATTATCCGATAACTTGATTACGCGATTATTTGATTGATCGATCATTTGATTAATCAGTTAGTCGATTGTCAATTAATCAATTGTTTGATCTATCGGCTTATTGATTTTTTAATTAATCGATTAAGTGTTTGATTAATCGACAAAGCGATTATTTGGTCAATCGATTAAGAGTCATTCAACCAAATGGTCTAGCAAATTGTAGAGAGAGCGCGACGCGTTTGGGGAAAAGAGAAGATTTGAGAGGTGGGGAGAAAAACACTTAAAAGTACACTCCGCGAAATAGATTTATATTAGCAGTTATCTAAGCTACCCCGAAGTCTGCGGTCCAGGATTAAACTAGGGAGCTTGGGAATTCGGAGGCAGTAAAAAATAATGCCACGTCATATCTCAGTAAATATTTGAGATATCGATTTGAATTTTTTTTCAAATTAAAGTAGAAAGATAAACACTTCTAACAGTACTAAAATATTTTAAAATATGGCAATACTTTTTGCGGAAAATAATGATTAGAAACTTCATTTTACATCGCTTGCGCATTATAAATTTCGACATGTGACAAACTTTTTTATTTTTGAAAATAAGTCGGTATATGCTGTGAATGAAATGAAGAGAAAGGTTGTAAAAAGTTTTTAGAGAAAGAATTATTGATCTATGAGTCACAGTCACATCCTCGGTCACATCTACCTATTAATTACTATTACAGTTTTTATCTGAACACAAAAGTAGTGATAAAGGCTGTCTCACAGTCGAGGTATGGGGCCGTGATTACTAAGTAAGGGTTCCCAGTGGTTTTTCTGGAATTTTCAGTCGTATTTTTCTGGGCTTTCGAAGTTAATGTTGTTAATCTGACTAGAACAGTGGCGGCTCGCCAGGGTAGGCAAGGTAGGCACCGCCTACCCTGCTCTTTGCGCCATAGAAAGAAATAAATTCCTAATATTAAAAATAATGTTTATTAATAATATTTACTAAATTTATTTCTGATTTTGTTTCATGGCATTAAACAAAATCATAAATCATTAAAATAATGCGATCCAGCCTGCGGCAGACTGGTAAGTACGCTTGTGGTTAGTAGGGTAGGCGCTCCTAAAATTCGCCTTGCTTATCCGTGCACCCACTACGAGTCTCCTTTCCACCGGCATGTGCGGAAAAAGTGTCGATTTTAACATCTTAGTAGGCGATGTATTCGTCCGCCTTCGGTTTGGTTGGTTTTGTTCGTGTAGTCCGGTGCGAAAAAAAACCTCGTTCGCAGCCCTTGTCCCTAAAGCCAAGCCAAGCCAAACAAAAACACGTGTGATCTGAAGGCATTTACCGGTTTACTTGTGTACCTGTGTGTGTATCGTATCTACCTGTTGGGTCTACCTGTTGTGTGTACCTGCGTCCTGCGAACGAGGCTATCCAGCTAACGATAAGTACCTTTTCTAATTTCTTTGCTATGGAGGTTCGGCATGATTTAATTTTCAGTTTAATAGAAACGCCGTTTTCACGGCGAAACAATTTCGAGCGAAGGGAAATTATTACAAATGGTCGCCCATTGCCCCACATATCAATTTTATCCTCCGATAAAAAAAACGGACGAACGTTTTCGCGTTCTTTCAAAATTTCTTATTATGAAACTCATACATGGCTTTGCGCAAGCTTTTATAAAAAGACGTTGTTTTGTTGGCCCTGTTTATTATTGTCTAACCACAAACAAAATGTATGGGTTTGTCAGGGATATTCGGATCTTAAAAATTTATCTGCTAGTGTTAAAAAACATGAATCGTCCAAAGAGCACATAAATAATTTTTTGGGGTTGAAGCGAATGGAAAAAAATGCGACTACGATTGAAGATGCTTTTAACGTGCAAGCAGGCCTGTCAATAAAAGCATACAACGTGGAAGTAAGAAAAAATAGGGCTTTATTGTCGGATTTAATTGATGTAACCGTCATTTTGTCAAAGCAAGAGCTTGCTTTCCGGGCGCATGATGAAACTATTACTTCTTTGAATAGTGGTAATTTTCGGGAAGTATTTAATCTTGCAATTAAACGTGATTTAGAAATTCAAGAGCATATGAAAAAAATACAGGGAGTTTTTTCTGGTTTATCCAAGTCTATTCAAAATGATTTAATCGACTGTATAGCGGAACATGTTAAGGATGCCATTCGAGAAGAAATTAATACTTCTTGTTTTTTTGCAATTCAGGCTGATGATACTACTGATATCGTCGAAAAGTCACAATGTGCTCTTTCAATAAGATTTGTTGATAAGTCCGGTGAAGTTAAAGAAAGGTTTTTAGGATTTCATGATGTAAGTGAGGACAAAACCGCGGATGGTTTGTATAATCTCATTATTAATATTCTTGCCCCTTTTAATTATAAAAATAAATTAGTTGCACAGTGTTACGACGGTGCAAGCGTAATGTCCGGTTCCTTGAATGGATTGCAGATGAAAATTAAATTCGATGCTCCGAACGCACTTTTCACACACTGTTGCGCCCATCGTTTGAATTTAGTTTTGCAAAATGGATCTAACAGTATTAAAGAAAGTCGAATTTTTTTTAAGACACTTACTGCTATTCCGGGATTTTTTCATAAATCTCCAAAACGAACCATAGTTCTTGATACCGTTCTGGGAAAAAGAATTCCCGCAGCTTGTGAGACTAGATGGACATCTCGTTCAAAAATTTTACATATTGTACACACTGCATCTGAGAAGCTTAAAAACGTATTTCTAAAAATAACTGAGGATCCGTCTTCTGCAGGAGATTCCATCAATAGTGCTACAGGTTATTTAAAACATTTAAATAATTTACAGTTTGCTTTTCTAACAACAGTGTATAATGAAATATTTAATATTACAGATATTCTTTTCAAAATTTTGCAAACAAAGAGTTTAGATGTGAATTATTGTCAAAAACAAATTAATAGTGTTATAACTCGTATAAAGAACTTAAGGACTGACAGCAGGTTTAATGAATTATTTAAAGTCAGTACTGAAAAATTCACAAACCCACAACAACCACAATCAAAAAGAATAAAATTGTGTAACTTCGAAACTGAGACCGTAGCTTATAGAGCTTTGTATTTTAATATAATTGATAATATCTTGGGGCAACTTGAAATACGTTTTCAAGACTTCAGTCTTTTAGAATACTTTTCTTTAGTAGATTGTTCCAAGTTTGAATCTTTTAGTGAACAATTTCCCCATAAATTGGTAACTATTTTACTACGACAGTTTAATAATATTTTTGAGAAACAAAGACTTATCAATGAATTAAGCGTAATTTACAGTGACCAACAATTTAAAAATAATTTAAAACTTAATCAGGCCTTAAAAATCTTTATCGAAAATAATTTATTGGAAATTTTTCCTGAAGCATATAAACTGTTTGTTTTGGTTGTACTATTCCAATTACGAGTACTTCAGTTGAACGCAGCTTTTCCTGTTTAAAACGAATTAAAACCTATTTGCGTAATTCTATGTCACAAAACAGATTAACTTCGCTTGCTTTACTTTCAATCGAAAAGGAATTACTAATTAAATTGTATGATAAAGATGATTTTATAGACAAAATAATTCAGAAGTTTTCAAATTTGAAAGACAGGAGAATTAATTTAAATTTTAAAACATAAATTAGATTTAGCACGAGTTTTATAATTCGATAAAGATTAATTTTGTTGCTTTTTGGGTTTAGTAGTAGTATGTATCATCATAACCATACTAATTATGCCATTATGGCATAAGACATGCTATACGTTTATCATTACCTAATGGGTATAGCGGTATAGTAAAAAACCAAAAATTTTATACATGAAACCCTTTCTTTAAAGGTTATATAATTTTGTCTTAAATTTCTGGCTTTCAATTTAAAGCGGTTTGACCTTGAAAATTTCAAAATTTTCGCCTGCGGCGCTAGGGGGGGGGGGGGGGAAGTCATAGTTCTAGTTGCCTACCCTACTTTCATAGTCACGAGCCGCCACTGGACTAGAATACCATATTTTTAATTAGTACATGCATCTAAATTGGGAAAAAATCAAATGCAATTACAGGGTGTCCCAAAATTCCGTGGACATAGAGCTACCACAGGTTTTTGGGGTCAAAATAAGTCGATTAGGCCACACTTATCTCAGCGCTTCGTTTGAACGTGATGAACCTTCAAAATTTATTTTTAAAAATCTTTTTCTTCAAGCAACTTGGTTCGATTTTAATGAAATTTATCCGAGCCGTGGGATCTTGCTGGCATGCGCGAGTGAGTAGTCGTTAATGCTCAGCAACAGTGCCCGCGGTTTGGCTATGGATGGGTGACTCATTTCTGCGCTGTGGCTGGGGCGCGCCTTGGATCGCCTATCCAGCTTTACCTAATGAGGTTTTCCAGGTTTTCCTCATTCTCGCACTAAATGGTGGGTAGAGTACTAACAACTGTAGGTCGTTCCTGTGACGCACCTGCGGCCAATAGTAATATGCCGCCTCCTCCGTCCCGCACAAGCTATATAGTTAGCTTCTGGGGCTAACCTTAGGGTTAGTAGGAGTGAGTAGAGATATTATTATTATTATTATTATCTATATATTCCTTTTTGGAAGTATTATTTTTTGATGTGCAAAGCAAATTAACTAAGGTTCTAGAAGGATGAAAACTACCCCTACCCCTAATCTAATTTTATCGTAATTATTTTTAGGGTCGCATGATTGTCCCCATTTTTAGACACATTTGTTGTCTCCTGTACAAAAACTGTATCTCTTATAGTTTCCGGGGAAAAGTGTTTCCTCTACCCATAATGTTCATCAATAAAATTATTGTGAATGCAGA
This sequence comes from Xestobium rufovillosum, assembly GCA_963966045.1. Classification (NCBI taxonomy): domain Eukaryota; kingdom Metazoa; phylum Arthropoda; class Insecta; order Coleoptera; family Ptinidae; genus Xestobium; species Xestobium rufovillosum. Next base: position 7,527,628 of record OZ014499.1, on the reverse strand, counting down.
TATTATGTACGTATTATTTTATAAAGTAAATATGACGAATTTATCAACTTATTACTAAACTTTGGAGTACAAACAATGTCTTGTTTAAGATATTTTTTGCCCATGCCTACTAAAACTTTATAAAATACCTGCACATAATACGTATCCACATTCACAGACACGAAAATTGTTGAGTAATAGGTGTGGGTGGAGAAAACATTTTCTCCCGAAACTACAGGAGATACAGTTTTTATATAAGAGACAAAAAATGTGTCGAATGGATGAACCTTTTCTACGAAAAAAGATGGAGGCGATCATGCTACCATCAAATTAATTACGATAAAGTTTGATTAGGGGTAGGGGTAGTTTTCATCCTTCTAGAACCTTAGTTAATTTGCTTTGCACATCAAAAAATAGTATTTCCAAGGGAATATCGGCATTCCAAATTTCATTAAAATCGAACGAAGTTTTTCCGAGTTAATTGAATTAAGAAAACGAGTTTTTTCAATAAACTGAAGTTTCATCACACTCAAATGAAACGCTTTGGTACATATATAGATAAGTGTGGTCTAATCGACTTATTTTGACCTCAAAACCCTGAGGTAGCTCTACGTCCACGGAATTTTGAGACAGCCTGTATGTATAACAAGGTATGAATTCGAATACAAACCTTTGCAAATGCAATTTAAAAGCATCGTCTGTAGGCGGGATTTCAGGCACTGGCCGATTCGTGTTTTTGGTGAAAAATAGTCGTAATTCATTTAATGTTCTGATGTCTTTTTGTTTATTTTTGTCATTACCCTGATGATGCATTGCCACAACCCGTCCGCTCATTAGGCCGCGTCTGACAAAAAATATGACTCCTTTTGTCAATTATTCTTTCTCCAAAAACTTTTTATAGCCTTTCTCTTCATTTTATTCGCAGCATTGTAGGTATGCACATACCTATTTTCAAAAATGTCGCATGTCAAAATTTATAATGCGCAAGCGCTATGTAAAATGAAGTTTCTAATTATTTTCCGCAAAAATATTGCGGTATTTCAAAATATTTTAGTATATATAGGTACTGTTAGAGGCGCTCATGTTTCTACTTTAATTTTTAAAAAATTCAAATCGATATCTCAAATATTAACTGAGATATGACGTGCTATTTGTTATAAAAACCAACTGTTTCATATCTACCTATGCAAAATTTTACTTTTTTCGAAAATAAAAAGTTCTGCACAAACAGGAAATTTCGTAAACCAAAGATTCATGCGTGGGAAATAACACAAGGAACACAACCATATAGATTTTATTTGTTCTACGTCGAAAATTTCTTTCTTTTCGAGAAATAAGCGAGTTAGCGGTCCCGGTCAGGATTTACTCTATACCCTACTATAAATTTTAATCTTGAATAGGTAATTACTTCCGAATTTATATTGGATTCATATAAAAATGTGCCACCTTCACTTAATTCACTTAATTTTTCAATTGTCGTGCTTTACAACAAAAGTTTGCAATGAACGCTCTATTGTTTTTGTCTTCTACCTCATTATATTATGTACTTATTTATACATACCTAAGTGTTTGCTAAAAATGGGTATTTGACATTTACTAATAACTGTATAACTTGTAAGGGGTTTATTCTCAGTTTTATTTGAGTTTTCCCTTGTTATTTCTTGCATATTACTACGTATTAACCTAAATTGCAATGCACATTTTTTTTTAATTTTTGATGATATGCAAATATTTGTTTCTGTCGATTTTTATGTGTCTTGTTTAAAATTATAAAGTTTTTTTAGTTCTTGGTTTTTGAAAAACTTATAAAGGATTCATAATGAATTTACGTCAAAGTTCCAGATCCAACCAAAGTGTGCACTAAAATTTTCAAAAAACTAATACTTCAGACCGATTTAGTTAATTTTTCAACAAAGTCATTAATTTGCTTTTGTTACTAATTTAATACATTGCAGCATAGATTAGATATGGATACCATGATATAACGCCACAAAAATTACATTGAATAGTGGGTAGGTACTGTTTTTGTTTTCGCGCTTGGTCAATATTGGTTTCACGTGGTCGGAGGCTTATCGATTTGAACTAGAAAACTAACTTCGGGTTCAAATAAATACATACATTTTTGTGGTGCGACGACCATGAGTCTCTTTGTAACTTCACAATCACGGACTGTACCAAAGTGGGAGGGACTTAGTAGTTCGTACCTCAGATGGCGCCGTGTTACGGTGTGTAAATTATCACATGTAGAGGTATTCAATTTAGGTTTTAAATAATGAAAAATTAAATTACTATAAATAACCGCGGTTATTTACTGGTAATTTACCAGCTCACATCACTGGGTGTACCATAATTAAAAAACTACAGAGCAATGTTTCAACAGGTTTACTGCAACAGTGCGACTATTGGTTGGAGGAAAACTGAACGTGCACATGACTCCACCTCAGGTGAAGGTGACGATAATATCGGAGTCTCAGGCGAATGTGTTGCTTAAAAACGACAAGTTGGGCAAAAGTAACGACACAAGCGGCGAAATATTGAATAACACGGGTACGATGGAATATCAGCAAGCTACGCGACAGTTATCTGCCAGCTTCAGAAACATGCAGCTGAAAAAAATTAAACGCGCAGAAAAGAAGGGCACGGAGAGCGTTATGGACGAAAAGTTTTCATTGCTGTTCCAGTCGCAGTTCAATGTCGGAGGTGGAGAACTGATGTTTCAGGTTAGCTGCTATTTTTATAACTCAATTTAATTTTTTATTCGTGATTTATGATGCAGGTGTGGACTTTATCGTTACCTGTGGTTGTAATTGTCCACGGCAATCAAGAGCCGCACGCCTGGGCAACAGTCACTTGGGATAATGCATTTTCTGAGAAAGGGCGTCAGCCATTTACTGTTCCGGACAAAGTGCCATGGCCTAAGATGGCGGAAACTTTATCGTTGAAATTTAGAGCAGCAACTGGTCGGCCCCTTACTGAGGAGAACTTGAGATTTTTGGCGGAGAAGGCGTTTAAAAATGACAGCGGAGACACCGGTCAGATGTTGAGTTGGGCGCAGTTTTGCAAGGAGCCTCTGCCCGACAGGAATTTTACCTTTTGGGAATGGTTTTACGCCGTCATGAAGTTAACGAGAGAACATTTGAGGGGACCCTGGGTGGATGAGTAAGCAACTTTTGACTGTTCAATGCTAGTGGAAGTGTATTTAATTTATTCTTCCTTCTAGCGCTATAATGGGTTTTGTACGTAAGAAGCAGGCGGAAGAAATGTTGGCTGCGTGCCCCAACGGAACTTTCCTTTTGCGTTTTTCCGATAGCGAGTTGGGAGGAGTCACTATTGCTTGGGTTTCAGGTAAGTTTCCGTCAAAAGTTGATTAGTTGGACAAATGTTTTATTTCATAATATTTCCTCCCTTTTACTTCCCAGTTTGAGCCATGCCAACAATTTCTGTTCTATATTCTATTCCTAAAAAAACTTCATATTTAATTGCTTTCATTCCTGCTTCTATTTTCTTTTCCGTTTTGATTTCCTCTAGCATAATGCACGAAAAACGAAAAAGGAGCCACTTTTAAAAATTTTGGTATTTTTTTACCAGAATGACGTATCGTTACAATTCTTTTTTATTTAAATATACTGGACTGGTGTTTAAAAATTTAGTACAATTTGTTATAATCTGCTTGTGATTCGTACAGAAAAAAATAAAAATGTAGAAATGTGCGATTAAGCTCTTGATTGTTTTAAATTTTAATGAAAGTAAGCAAAACTTCAAAATCAATAACTTGTGTGACCTTCTCTAACTCGTAAAACTTCAGCGCAACGACGGGGCATACTTTCAACTAAATTTCGAATAACTTGAGGAGGCAGCTGTTCCCACTCTTCTAGGAGGATTTCTTCAACGTGTTGGAGGTTCCGGATTGGCTGATGTTCCTTCAATCGTTGCCCAAGTGTGTCTCAAACGTGCTCGATTGGATTGAGGCCTGGGCTGCTTTCGAGAACGTCGCACCGGAGCGAAAATCAAACCAAGGCCCGTTCAAGAACTCTGATCGCCTGTATTCCCCTATCGCCCCGTAGCGTTCGAAAACTCGTGGGGCTTACCCGGAGCGTTGCTCCAGATCACACCACAAAATAGTACAGCGAAATTCGCTCGTCGTGCGCAATAAGGGCAATCCAATGACAGATTCCTTCAAATAGCGAAAAAAATACCACTTTTTACTTTTGTCTTAGGCTAAGTAAAAATAAGGAATTTCCGTTTACTACGTTAATTAAAAATGTCTGTAATGGATAACAAAAAAATCTTGTTTATAAAAAATACAGCTGCTGTCGTCTAATAAGTTATTGTATATACCTATAAAAAATTTAGCAACTAAAGGAAGGGAACAAATAACTACTTTTATCATGGAAATACATTCCAAAAAATACTTTCTTGTTTTACAAAATAGGCAGCCACACACGAACACTCTTGCCTACAAGATTGGCGCGGGCCGTTCGGGAACGCGAGATTGGCGTCTCAGACGCCAAGCGCGCCTTCGCCCACTAACGGGTTCTATTAGATAGATAATGGTTTTATTGTTTCCCATTTGGGATTACAACTCAATAAATAAACGAATAAATGAATGGAACAAACAAAATAATAAATAAATAAATAAACTCCTTTTCACAAGTAACTTCCACCTATCTAATTCCCATTTAAGTATAATTAAACCTCCCTCTCCTTTCTTCCCCTCTGAATCACTTCCATCCACTTCTCCCCCCTTCCGCTTTCTTCCAGTATCATCCCCACCCCGACATGTTCCGTGTTCTCTCTCCACCAGCACCTCTCTAACACATGTTCCCATGTCTCCTCCTCCGCCCCGCACACCCTACACATTCTTCTGTCTTCACTTTCCCAATACCTCCCCCCTCTCATCTCATTTCCCAGTCTAAACCTTGCCACCCTTATTATCTTCTCCTCCCTTCCCCTACTTCGTAGATATCTCGGTAGTCCCGCTGCCCTTATTTCTTTATATTTGCTGTTGTATCTTGACTCTCTTATCTTCTCTTCTTTATCCTGCACTTGTATTTGTCTGTCTCTCTCCTCTATCTCCCTCACCATGTTCCACCCTGCTGTTCTCAAGTTCTCCACTTCTTCTGCTGCATATCCTCGCTCCTGATAAAATTTCTCTCGTCTCTCCTCCCATTTCGATTTTTCTCTTCCTCCTTTCCGTACCTCTTCCCAACACTGCCTGGCTAACTCATTGCCGCCCCCACCTCTTAACTTTTCCTCTTATTTCATGGCTCTCTTTCCTGCCCTAGTTCTTAGTTTTTCTCTATTTGTTTCGTCTCTTACCATGTACCCTGGCGTTACCCAGTCTAAGCCCAGTGTCCACCTTATGTATTTTTCCTGGATCCCCTCTATCTTCTCTCTCTCTTCCCACCCCCAAATTTCCGCTCCATACATGGCTACGCTGCTCACTAAAGCGTCAAACAACTTTACTCTTCTTTTCCAGTCGCCCCCAAAATTTCTCTTCCCTATTCCCCATACCTGCTTCATCGCTATTGTTGCCTTTCTGGCTCTCTCTCTCACGTGCTTCTCTTGACCCCCATTCTTTCGTAAGATGAATCCTAGATATTTAAACTCCCCCACCTCCTCCAATTCTTCCCCCTTCCACTCCCACTTCTCTATGCGACTCCTCCCCCCTCCTTTCCTGAATCTCATAATTTTAGTCTTCTCTGTGTTCACTACTAACTCTTTCCTCTCCAAATATCTTTCCATTCTTCTAAGCATCTCCTTTAGTTCTTTCTCTTCCTTTGCCAAGAGGACTACATCATCTGCATATGCTAGTGTCCAATATTTCTTTCTCCCTATTATCACTCCTCCTGCCTGCCCCTTTCTCATTACTTCTTCTAAATCAGACAGGAAGATGTTAAACAAGTACGGGCTCAGGGGACACCCCTGTCTGACTCCTCTCTCCGTCCAAAATACTTCGCCTAGCCGTCCTCCAACCCTTACCCTGTTTCTTGTTCCACTATATATTTCCTGTATTCTTTCTCTCAAGTTCCTTGTTATATTCTTTCTTTCCAACATCTCAAATAATTTTTCTCTGTTAATCCTGTCAAACGCTGTCACTAGATCTATGAAGCATGCTATTATTTTCCCTCCCTTCTTCTTCGTTTCTCTTCCTATTACGTGGTTCAAGGTGTAAATATTTTCCATCGTACCTTTTGCCTTCCTGAATCCCGTTTGCCCTTCCGGTATTATATTCTTCTCCTCTAATTCTTCTTCTAACTTGTTTGCTAATACTGCTGCATATATTTTATATGCTGTTGGCATCAGTGTCACTCCTTTGTAATCTGCTGTTTCCCTCCCATCTCCTTTCTTTCTTATTGGCACTATCAGTCCCTCCCTCCATCTTTCTGGAAAACCTTTGCCTTCCCATATCCCACTGCATATCTTCCTTATCATTTCCAGTGTCTCCTCACCTCCATGTATCCATACTTCGTTTTGTAGATCGTCTACCCCTGCAGCTTTTCCCCCTTTTAATCTGTTTACCACTTCTCTGACTTCCTCCAGTTTGATCGTCTCCACTTGTGCCCTCGCTTGTGCCTCTCCATTTGTATCTTCATTCATGTCATTATTATAATTATCTCTCTCCCCCTCCGTTCCCCCAAGTACCTTCATAAAATGCCTCTTCCAATCATCCATTGTAATTCCTTCCTCTATCTCTCTTCCTTGTTTCTTCTCTCTATTTATTATATTCCATACTTCTTTTTCTGACTTCACATTTTCTATTTCCTGCAATAGCTTGATACTTGCCTCTTCCTTTTTCCTTTCACATAAGTTCTTGTACGCCTTTTTTTCTATCCTGTACTCTTCCAGACTCATGTTTCCTCTTCTGCATCTCCTCATTGCTTTCCTTACTTCTCTCTTTCTATCTCCACACTCCCTGTCCCACCATTTATTTCCCCTTCCCTCTCCCCTCACACCCTTTTTGATCATTTTCCATCTTGCTGCTCCCTTTATTATCTGTTCCATCTCCTTCACCATCTCATCTGTTTTTCCTTCTCTGATTTCTTTCCCTTTGATGCTCTTTCTGTACTTCTCTATTCCTTCTCCTGACCAATCTATCATGGTTTTTTCCTCTTTCTCCGTTTTTCTTCTTTCCACCGTATTGCGTTCTTCTTTTAATTCTACAATTACGGGGCAATGGTCCGAGTCCACGCTATCTCCCACCCGCAGACTCTCTACCTTCTCCCAAGCTTCCATATTCCCAATGACATAATCAATCACCGAAGTCCCTCTGCCTCCTACATACGTAAATTCTCCCTCCCTATCTCCCTCTTTCATCCCATTCATTATTCCCCAACCTTCCTCTACCACTAATTCCAGCACCAACCTTCCGTCTTTGTTTATGCTCTTATCTTTAGATTTTCTTGTTGTTTCTTCCTCTCCTTCAACCGTTGCCATCATTCCTCCTACTTCTCCTGTTCTTGCGTTGAAATCGCCTCCAATCAATATGTTTTTCCCCACTTCTTCCCCTCCTGTCATTTCTTTCAACACTCTCATCTTCTCCTGCATATCTTTATTCACATACACCGTTATGACCTTCCATACTTCCTTTCCTAACGGGTTCTATTAGTCTCGCGGTTTAATCCCACAGTTTTGAACATGGAAGTTACAAGTGTCAGTTAGTGTGCTATAATTCCGAACAATCCTGCAGGTTTGGTGTGGCGTGTGGCATTTTAGAAATTCAAAAACTTTTATTGTCATGCTACGTGCAAAATGTAAAATTTAAAAAAAGAATTTGGCAGTGCTGCTACTTATATTCAAACTACAACTGTTAAAAAAAGGAAAAGACTGATGTGGTCGAAGAAGTGGTTGGAGAAACGACATGCATTCAGTCATGTACCTCTACTTCAAGAACTTAGGGAAAATTGTCCAGATGATTTTCGAAATTACCTGAGGATGGACTGTGCTACGTTTTAATAATAATAATAATAATAAATTCGTTTATTTATGTTACAGAATGTACATAAAATGGTGAAGAAATAAATATTGCTATTTGTTTTCATTCTCCCCACAGCGGTTTACAAAAACACAGTTATAAGAGAGATTAAATACTGAACCAAAACAAGAGTACATTATTCAAAACTTGATGGTAAAGGCATCAGTTCTAATAAGATCAGACATATGTTTCTTGAAACTAGCACAGGACAGGCCCTTAAGACAAGAAGGGAGCTGATTAAAGATGATGTTTGATGAACTTTTGAATATTTTAGGGCCATATTTAACAAAACAGGATACAAAGGTTGTTTGCTACACTCAGATTTCTAGCTACAGGAAGGTCATATGAATGTTTAAATTAAATTAAATTGTGCGAGACTTGCATGACACTTCCGCGCCTGTACGTAGTGGAAGTACACTCAAATATGCCACGCATTCGCGCCACACTCCTAGCAACATTCTAGAAGGCGCGTAAAGCCCGCGGTTCGAAATGTCCACTAACGGCAACTTCCGTGCCAATCCTGCCCGAAAAAGTGTAGGTGTATGGCTGAGTCATGACAACAGTCAAGTGCCAACAACTAATCAAATTTGAAAACTGAAATCACTACGATGCGTTCGAAAACTAACCTACTGGGGCGTCGCACTGTACCCCCCACTCTAATTAACGGCCGAGTGTAATTTTCACTCCAGTGCGACGTTCTCGAACGCAGCCCAGGACTGCGGGCGGGCCAATCCGTAACCTCAATATTGTGGGCATTGAGGAAATTTTGCAATATTCTGGCGATGTGTGGGCGGTCATTATCTTGCTGCAGAATGAATACTGGACCCATATTCTCAGCAAATGGTACAACATGTGGTTCTAGAACTTCGTCTGTATACCTATGTGGAGTCATAGACCCCTCACGAATTACCACCAGCTCCGTGCGCCCATTCAAATTTATCCCACCTCAAACCATGATGAACCCTCCTCCAAATGGAACCCTTTCTTCCACAGTGCAGTCTAAAAAACGTTCACCTGGACGTCTTCAGACTCTAACTCGTCCATCAATTTGATTTAAACAGAACCTGGATTGGTCAGTGAACGTCAGTGCTCCACTTCCCTAAATTCCAATTAACATGTTTTTCAGCAAAGAACCTTCTTGCTCTGCGATGATCACAGCTTAAAGGATGTACCTTAGCTGGTCTTCTTGCATGAAACTGACGTTCTAAAGCCTGTTACGTATCGTTTGGATACTTATTCTGATTCCTGTGGCCTCTACGAGCTGATTTTGTAGCGTTGTAGCGGTATTTCTGCGCATTCTGGTGGCCCAAATCCGGAAGTTGCCTTTGCGCGACACGGATAAGGTTGCCTTCTAACAATACCATACATTTGAGACCTTATCCAGCCCCTATTTATGGCAGCTCTACTGACATTTAAAATTCGGGCTACTTGCCATCTTGAGTGGCCCTCTTACATGACATCTTGTATAAGAAATAAACGATTTGAACTCATTGGGCATCCCTACCTTATTCCTTTTGTTATCCAGACTCTCCCTTCCATTCATTTTTACTATTTATAAGCTATCTTTGTAATTTTTTCAATCTTGTTGCTTAGATGTTGGCCAAAATGTATCTTTTAACTGCCGCAGTTGCTTATTCTTGCTTGTTCGCTTAGGTCATGTTTCTTCTGTACTGGATCTTCCCAACAGTCCCATTAAATATTTTTTTCATTCTGTCAATCTGATGTTCTTGCTCATTTGAGTTATTTTCCTTTCTCTGTTGATTCTATGCCTGTGTGTTGGGTTCTGTTCTGATATGTTTAATTTTCTTCGCCTTCACTTCTTCCACATCCTTTTCGCATCCTTTTCTCTTCTGCACTCTTTTTACCAAAATAATTTTTTGAATGTGACTGAATTTCATTTGAAATTTGCAGAGAACAGCGACGTTTTCATGCTGCAGCCGTTCACTTCGAAGGACTTCCAAATTCGGTCGCTGGCCGATAGACTATCTGATCTTAATCATCTTATGTACTTGTTTCCCGACAAACCTAAAGATGCAACTTTCCAGAAGTACTACACTCCCTTCCAAGGTAAGGAAAAGTCGAAATAAATGTTCGTTGCGTTGATTTTTTCTGCTTTTGTAGATAATCAAACTTTATCGAACAACGGTTATGTTAAGCCTTTCTTGGTGACGCACGTGCCTGGATTGAGTGGATTTGGAGGCAGCATGAGTTACCCGAACACGCCTCAACATTCGTTTATACAGAGTCCCGACCCTAGCAGAGATACGCCGTCTGTCGCAAGCAGGTAATTTAGGATACTGCACCACCGGTTAGTTGTTTTAGCGTAATCCATTAGAGCTGTAGTGAATTCATGGAAAAGATTTTCGATATAAATTTGAAATTTTTTGTGGTATAATGAACATTTTTTGCCATATTTCTGTTAATATTGGAACTACAGAGTCCCGACCCTAGCAGAGATACGCCGTCTGTCGCAAGCAGGTAATTTAGGATACTGCACCACCGGTTAGTTGTTTTAGCGTAATCCATTAGAGCTGTAGTGAATTCATGGAAAAGATTTTCGATATAAATTTGAAATTTTTTGTGGTATAATGAACATTTTTTGCCATATTTCTGTTAATATTGGAACTACAAATTAATTAGATTTTTGCAGTTTATACAGGTTGAGAGAGAGAAACTATGCCCAGTATCCATAATAATTAGATAGTGCAATTTTTAATTTGATTATTTGACTTGATGGGTACATTTTTCAGTTTCTCTATTCCAAGCCGAAGCCAGCTTACTAATGGTTTCTCCCAATATTCTTCAAGTATACACTAGGTGCATAAAATTCGAACCAATATGGGATCAACTCGTACTACTTGTATAGCAATATTTTTCGTTCGCCTTAATAAATCTCCCTCAAATTATTCAAAAATCCGTCATAAACTCGACACATTTTTTACTATTCGTACACATATTCATCATTTATCGTAATTAGAAAGTAGGTTTGTCTAAGTTAATTATTCGTTATTCATTTTCGACCAAGAACGTCTTGATACGTTACTTGGTTGAACAGCCGTGTTGGAATGAAAATTATATTGCAATCTCTTCATCTTGTGCATATTTGGCCGAGATACACAGTAAACTGGATGTTTGACAGTAGTAGTAGTGTGGCCATTGCAATGCAGATGGCGGTGGCGTTTCAGTTTATTCTCTTATTTCTAAATAGAAAATAATAATAATTTAAAAATAGAACCGCTGACTAATCCTCCCAGATTTATTCGGTTGCCCCTGAAGCAAAAAAACCTTGAATTCCAAGCTGTAGAGGTTCCGTCTGAAGAGTTTGCAGCTATGATAGAAACCAATCATAATGGATTGTGACTATAATTTGCATAATCCTAATCACACTTTTGGACGATAGGTGGCAGCACTTTATAGATTAATTTTTTAATAATTTTCATGAAATGGATGGCAAGTTAAAACACTTTATGTAAAATATCGACTTGCCATCCATTTCACGAAAATTATTAAAATATTATAAAAAAATGGCACAAATAATTATACAAAAAATTTATAGACTAACAGCTGATAAATCCCAGCCTTAAATGTGAATGTTCTTAACGGAGTTCTTAATTATAATTTTTTTGGTAGTATACAGGGTGAATCAGGAATCCTTCTATGTATTGGTATTTTTGTTATTTGAAGAGCTACAAAGTCGGTTAAATGAGAGAAAAGTTGCACTATTTTGGGACCATCTTAAACCTACTTTCAAACTTTCAAAAATTTTCACAGCTTTCTAGATATAATTAAAAAATTAAAATTTCCGATTTTTTTCTTTTTTTGATAACTCGACTGTGGTTTGTGCAAATGACTTGAAACTTGGAATGCTTACATAAAAGAACGTTGTGCATCGTTTGGTGACATTGGCAGTGCAGTGCGATCTGTCATTTTTGCAGAGCGACAGTCAACTTTTTTTTTCTTTATGGCAGCCATATTCATTTATGTCGCTGACATTAAGACAGCATTATTACGATTACAACGGTTTTTTAATTTTTTAAATTGAACCTCAAATAAAGAAGTTACAGAGAGAAACATGTTAGCCATGTAATCAAGGTAGCCATGCAACAAAAGATCTGTGGTAAGTAAAAATCTTTATCAATAAACAATTTACTTTTTAGTGGAAGCCCACATATTCCCACCTTTTCTATTTGAAGAGATAGAGATTCGGTTATATCAGCGAATACTTGCGCAATTACTAGCAATAAACGGTGGTTCCAGAAGAGTTTAAGAAATCGGGTGTGGTCAAAATATTTATGGAAATTTTGAAAAGGGTCAATTAGTACTTGGATTAAAATAAAATCCTACATTTATTTTATTTTTTTATTAACTATGGAACTTTAAAGAACAATAAAACAAATTAACTAAAACGAATAAACAATTTAACAAAATGCCATGAAACAACAATGTAGGATTTTATTTTAATCCAAGTAGGTACTAATTGACCAGTTTCAAAATTTCCATAAATATTTTGACCACGGCCGATTTTTTAAACTCTTCGGGAACCACCGTTTATTGCTAGTAATTGCGAAAGTATTCGCTGATTTAACCGAATCTTCATCTCTTCAAATAGAAAAGGTGGGAATACGTGGGCTTCCACTAAAAAGTAAATTGTTTATTGATACTTACCGCAGCTCTTTTGTTGCATGGCTACCTTGATTACATGTGCTAACATGTTTCTCTCTGTAACTTCTTTATTTGAGGTTCGATTTAAAAAATTAAAAAACCGTTGTATTCATAATAATGCTGTCTTAATGTCAGCGGCAGAAATGAATATGGCTGCCATAAAGAAAAAAAAGTTGACTGTCGCTCTGTAAAAATGACAGATCGCACTGCACTGTCAATGTCACCAAACGATGCACAACGTTCTTTTATGTAAGCATTCCAAGTTTCAAGTCATTTGCACAAACCACAGTTGAGTTATCAACAAAAGAAAAAAATCGGAAATTTTAATTTTTTAATTATATCTAGAAAGCTGTGAAAATTTTTGCAAGTTTGAAAGTAGGTTTAAGATGGCCCCAAAACAGTGCAACTTTTCTCTCATTTAACCGACTTTGTAGCTCTTCAAATAACAAAAATACCAATACATAGAAGGATTCCTGATTCACCCTGTATACATATGTATTAGAAATTAGATAGAAGAGTATTAGATGGAAGAGGACACATTTTGAGCAAGAAAAGAATAGTTTACAGAAATATCAAGAAGTATTATTGATTTGAAAACAGAAAATTTTGAATTATATAAAAATTAAAATTGTCCCATAACGAAAAAAAAATATATATTCTAGAAATATGTTCTTTGACAAAATTAATACCGAGTATTTCCACCTCGGGCTCCAATGACAGCCTGTATACGCCTAGGCATGGACTCTATTAGGGTCCTAATGTCGTCTTAATGTCACCCTATTTAATTTGGTCCCATTCTTCTTCAAGCGCTGCAGCAAGCTCTACCAAATCCCATAGATGTTCTATGGGATTCAGGTCAGAACTGCAGGCTGGCCAGTTCATACGCACCATCCATAAAAATGAAATCAGTACTTCTGAATGGTGCAAATGGGATCACATGATCTTCCAGCAGTCATACTAACTCCGTACGAGCATCACTGCTTATACCATCCCAGACTATAGACTAATAATACTAAGTCCTCTCACGGAATAATATACTTATTTGGCAACCAGAATCTAGTTGAAATTAAACTTAAGAGATGGCATATGTTTATGCCGTAAATGTGCTTTTCGTGTTTTTTGCTGACTGGTCTTATACAGGGTGTTTCAGGATTAACTGAACAAACTTAAAATCTTAATTCAGTACCTCAAAATGAGAAAAAAAGTTCCTATGGGGGTATGTCCAGAAACGCTTAATTAATGAGTTACCTCCCTCCAAAGGCAGGCTAAAGTTAGGCTTTTATTTTCTTTCTCAAACTTGGTGAAAGATGAAAAAATTAATTTTGATGAAGATTTTCTACCATCGAAAACGCTTGCAAGGGACACTTTTTCAACCATCTCTTATCATTTAAATCGGTGAAAACAGCCCCCATTATATTTTTTTATTTAAACTTTTTTCGGACCCAAATTTTGTCATATGAAAATGTGGCTTGCAAAGCCTGATTCATTTAGAAAATTCTTTGTCTTTTATTTTTTTCACGAAACTGATAGTTTTTGAACAAAAAATGTAAATATGTTGTCATGACCCGTACGGTTATTTGAGAAATTGCAAGAAGAAAGAAGAAAGAAGAAAGAAGAAAGAAAGAAGAAAATGGAAAATGCTTAATAGGCTGATTTCAAATAATCGATTTTACACGGTTATTTTAACAGCAGCCTCCAAGGCAATTTTCATTTTCTTAAATAACTACCTACCTAATGCAATTTCTCAAATAACCGTGCAAAAAATAAAAGACACAAAAAAGTTTCTAAATGAATCAGGCTTTGCAAGGCACACTTTTATATGATAAAATTCTGGTCCGAAAAAAAGTTCAATAACAAAAATTGAATGGGGGTTGCTGTTTTCACCTATTTAAATGATAAGGTATGGTTGAAAAAGTGTCCCTTGAGAGCGTTTCCGATGGTAGAAAATCTCTATCAAAATTAATTTTTTCATCTTTTTTCAAATTTGAGAACGAAAATAAAAGCCAAACTTAAGCCGATATCTTTGGAGGGGGGCAACTCTTTAACGAAGCATTTCCGGACATGCCCTCATAGGAACTTTTTCTCTCATTTCGAAATCCTGAATTCAGATTTTAAGGTTGCCCAGTTAATCCTGAAACACCCTGTATATTTTCACTACAGAGATCTTGGAAACCAGCCGAGATAGAAGGTAGGTTAAATGAGGAAAAAAGTATAGTTCTTTGAGCTTAACAAATAAGCAAATTGAAATTTTCGAAAATTAGCAGATGAAATTTGCTAGATAAAATGGAAAAATCAATTTTTGCGAGATTTAAAAATATTGTCTAGCCGGCTTGTAAAAATAGGATATTTTTCGTTGTTTTCGGTGATATATCATTGTACATACTTATTTGAAAAAGTGAGGGAGTTATAAACATTTTTCAGTTTTAGGACTGTTACAGGAGACCGATTTCAGTACTAAACCACTTTTCACGTTAAAAATATAAACCGCAAGTGCGCAAGAACAATTTACTCAAAATATACAGCTATTATTATTACCAAGACTAAGTAATTTATACTTAAATGCTAAAAAACAGCTTTATAAATAATGTTCAAGATGCCAAACATTATTAATAATGCAGTTATTACATCTTTTTAACAGAGAATTCATTGCTTTTCTTATTTTCCTCCTGTCGGCATGTCTAAACCACTCAACCATACCTTCTCGAAGTTCCTCCATCGTCTCGTAGTTTCTTACATACACTTTTCTTTCACCCACCCCCACAAAAGTAATCCTTCGGTGTAAGGTCTGGCGAACTGGGTGGCCAAGCAATTCCGTCATTATTTCTTCTGATGCAGAGGAATTTGGGAAAATCTGGTTCGAATAATTTTTTACTGAGCCATAATTATGGGATGGAGCACCGTCGTGTAGCAATGCCTGGGTTTGCAAGTCCGAATTGTCCAACATTTCTGCAAATACATTTTATAAGAAGTGCAAGCAACCTTCTCCTGTTAATGTTCCTTCAACAGATAGGGTTCAACAATTTTTGAACCAACTATACCGCACAAAACATCGAAACCAAATTTCACTTGTGATGTGGGTTTTCTTGAGCCCAAAAGTGCTCATTGTGTCTGTTAAACAAACCGCAGTTTATAAATCGGGTTTCGTTAGTCCATAAAATCCTTTAGAGGAAATCTGTAATCTATCTTCTTGGCACATGTTCATGTACCAATGACAAAACATTATTTTTTTTTCCCTATCGCCAGGATGTAACGTTTGTTCTACTGATATTTTATAAGGGTGAAATTTGTTTTTTCAATATTCTAACAGCTGTCCTTTGCGATACGCCCATATTTCTTTTTATTGCAACTAGAAGACTAAGCAAATTTCTAAAAATTTGAATTTGCTTATTTATTAAGCTAAAAGAACTACAGTTCTTTCCTCATTTAGCCTACCTTCTATCTCTGCTGGTTTCCAAGATCCTTGTAGCAAAAATTAAAAAAATATCCTTTATATGCAGACCATTATAGTTTTTACGATTTCACTACATATGAAACATTTGAAAACAATATTGCTTATACATTTTCGGCTCAGGGTTGATCAACGTGCGTGTCTCATTTAAAATGACAAAGTTGACATTAACTTCCGTTATAACAGGAAGCGCCACCGCCCTGAAAATATTTTTATTCCATAGACGACATAGAGCTAGGCTTCAGGACAAAATTTCTTTTTTAATTGAAGTAAAAAGTTATCTGTTGTTAATCCGAATGTCATTCTGAATGTATTCTGTACTATACCGAAAATCTAATATTTTATAGAAAAGAATTAAGATGAAAAATAGTAATGGATCGAATTCTTTGCACCTGAGTGTATATCGCAGCTGTAATTTTCTTTGCAGTATAGGCGGCATGCAGAATTCGGTTGCAAGTGACTTTGTGCACTGGGATGTGGAAACAGAAGTTGGTGGGTAAGTCGTAGCAATGTGCGAGCTTGTAACTCATCCGCTGTTTGGGGTTTTTATTTTTCATCTTAGCTTCATTTCAACAGCTGGTTTTGCCGCAGACACCAACGTTTGTTTTCACAAGTAGATGCTTGTGTTGCTCGCATCAGTTCGCACGCTGCCAATATTGTATTGAGCCATTGCAATGCCATTTTATGCATGAATGTTGTTTCATAGCGGTAATTTGATGAAGGCCCAACATTATTTTTTAGCTCCATCTTATTGTAGCATGCACCCATGTTTAATTTCCCAAGGGATGGTAGAAGCACTCTCGGAACTTTTGTCAGATCACTCTGAAAAATATTTTTTCTCTTTGTCAGTCATTATTGATATTTGTTTCTGGGTTAGTTTTTTTTATCCATTTATAATAAATCGAGTGTAAGTCCATTCATTGTCAGCTCAGTCTCAAATTTAGTAGTCTTAATGCGGCATCGAGAAAACAATTTACACTATTCCAAAATCTCAGTCCTGCAAGTCCTAAAAATGAAAGAGGTAGCAGCAACAATGACCTTCATTTAACTAACTTTTTACTTCATTTACTAGGGGCATTTCTGTTTCACAACTGATAATCCAGTCGAAAGTGTGATTTTACCAGGAAAGTTGTGGGGTAGTTTTGATTTCTTCCATTCTGTATGTTTTTTGGGGTGCTGAATCCGAATCTGAGGTTTGCTAACAAAATTTCGTGACGCAACATTGAAAAAAAATGCAAAAAAGGTTAAAAAATCTCATTTTTTGCAGTTTTTTGCTTATAACTCGAAAACTATAAACTTTTCGTAAATAACCTCCATATTCAAAATGAAAGTACATACATAAAATTTCCTACAAATTTCGCTATTTAGGTTTTGTCTCCGACGAACCGTTCGGGCTCAAGCACTAGTTGAAAATTGGCGTATTTTGTCTGTCTCTGCAAAAACCCACTTTTTCTACTCCACTCCAAAATTCTAATTTATTATTAAAGACAGTCAATTAGTGAGTTCCTCCCAGTTCTCTGCATATACCTTAAATTTAGATCGTATATGTAAAGGTACAGGCAGTGATGTTAAATTACCGTAATTTATATTTTTGGTAATTTACGGCAGTAATTTACAATTTTTAATTACCGATATTAATTACCGTGTAATAAATTTGTTTTGTAAATTACCGTGGTAATTTACCGTAATAAATATTGCGTAAATTACGGTAAATTACCGTATTTTGCCAGTAAATTACCGTTATTTACCAGTAAATTACCGTAATTTACCAATATCACAGTTATTTAGCATTAGATGTTAGATGAAAGATGATGTCACCAAAATATAAATTTTATTTGTAAAAAATATCCACAAAATGACTATAAAATATGGTAATTTACTTCGTAATTTACTGCGTAATTTACGGTAATTTTCCATGTAAATTACGGTAACTAATTTTTGGTATTTTACGGTAAATTACGGTAAATAACCGCGGTTATTTTCTGGTAATTTCCAACGAAAAATCTTCAAAAAATATTACATATGATTATATATTACATTATATGAGCAAAAATTATATGAGCCATTGTCATTTAGAGGGTCCTGGCTAAGGTTCTTCAAAGGCGGCAGGTCCTGGCACAGGTTCGGATTGTTCTATCGTCAACGTCGCGGCTTGTTTATCTGGAAAATGAAAGAGGTGGTGAGAAAACAACAACTTGTGACCATATCTCAAGGAGAGATGAATGATTACGAAATAGATTGTGAGATTAGACATACCTTCCGCATCGTGTAAGCGTCTTTCTTCGGGGGCTCAACGTTTTCACACAGCCCCTTGCACGATGTGCATATCGGGGAGCAATGGAGGCCTGCCTTTCTGCATCCACAATTGCGTTGGCAGCCTGTTTTACATTTACAAGAAATGTGCCGGAGCATCGAGTCCAGTACAGGGTTCAAAGTGGTTGGGACTGGCACGAGACGCCAACGCAATTGTGGATGCAGAAAGGCAGGCCTCCATTGCTCCCTGATCTGCACATCGTGCGATGGGCTGTGTGAAAACGTCGAGCCCCCGGAAGACAGCATTGACATGGAAGAAGAAGAGACCGAAGAAAGAGACCGAGAACAGACTGAAGAAAGACACTCACACGATGTGGAAAGTATGTCTAATCTCAGAATCTATTTCGTAATCATTCATCTCTCCTTGAGAAGATATGGTCACAAGTTATTGTTTTCTCACCACCTCTTTAATTTTATAGATGAACAAGCCCCGACGTTGACGATAGAACAACGGTACCAGGACCCGCCGCCTTCGAAGAACCTTAGCCAGAACCCTCTAAACGACAACGGCTCATATAATTTTTGCTCATATAATGTAAAATATAATCATATGTAATATAATATAATAATATGTAATACTTTTTTTAAAGATTTTTCGTTGGAATTTCAACTTTTTTGTAACTAAATTTGTAAAATTTCGGACTTCGTTAAATATCTTGAACATTATGTAATTTTTGAAAAATGACCTGTACCTTTACATATACGATCTAAATAAGGTATGTGCAGAGAACTGGGAGGAAATCACTAATTGACAGCCTTTAATAATAAATTAGAATTTTGGAGTGGAGTGGAAAAAGTGGGTTTTTGCGGAGGCAGACAAAATACACCAATTTTCAACTAGCACTTGAGCCCGAACGGTTCGTCGGGGACAAAATCTAAATAGTGAAATTTGTAGGAAATTTTATATAGGTACTTTCATTTTGAATAGGGAGGTTATTTTCAAAAAGTTGATAGTTTTCGAGTTATAAGCAAAAAAGAAATAAGAAAATTTGTTAGCAAACCTCAGATTCGGATTCAGCACCCCAAAAAACATGTAGAATGGAAGAAATCAAAACTACCCCACAATTTTCCCGCTAGGGGTCCTTTTGAGCACAAATTGACTGTATTATGAGGGGACTAAGAATTTGTTCTCGCAATTTATTTGTTACTTCATTTGTAGTTCTAATATTAACATTGGTTTTTCGCTTTTGTTTTTTGGTGTTAATTTTTTTCTTTGAAGCTTCATGATCACAGACATACCTAATACTCCTAGACTGTGGGCGGACCTCATGTGTTACTGTCAATATGTAGGGCGATTCTAAATATGTGCCCTAAAGTACCCCCTTGCCGAGTTACACCCCTCCAAAAAGTGGGGATGAAAACAAATTTTATTTGTTCAAGTCCACTCTTTGGAGGGGTATACTTTTGGGCATAAGTATTTAAAAAACTCCCCAAATTTTTGCAAAGGTATCACCTCCTGAAATGTTTCATATACGGGGTGATTGAGGAGGATATTTGGAAAAGGTGTTTAGGAGACCAAAACGAACAAAAAAGACGAATAAACACATGGTCAAATATCAACCATTATTGAGATATTACTGAAAATAGTCTTTACCTAAGTGAATTAATCATATCGCCATTGATGCCGATTCAGGCCTTTGGGAATGGTCATCATTAGTTTATGCAATAAAAGTGAACACAAGAGAGGCACTGCTCGGTTGAATTATCAATTGTGCAAGAGTCATAAAAGAAATCACTGCTCCTTCTGTAATCGATGTTGTAATTTACAATACTATATAAACATTTTTTTTAGTGATGCAACAATTACGATTACGATTAATTCACGAATATTGCTGTTCAACGATTAACCGTAATCGTGAATTCCTGTAGGGTTATTTGACGGTTATTTACAAGATCATTCTGGAATTTTAAGTGCCAAAAATTTTGACTACTAAAATTTAAAATTTAAAATTTTATGTTCCTCTTCGTGCCAGATATTTTTATTTTATTTTGATTTTGCTAAACAATTGTTAGAGAATTTAAAATTTATTTGTCTTGTTAAGTTTTAACTTTTAAGTATTATTTTTATAATTTTTATGATTTTTTTTATGAACTTTAGGTATTAAGTTATTTTGAAGAATAAAAGAAAAAAGTTTATTTTGCTGCCATTTTAGATAACCGTAATCGTACGGTTATTAGTTTGTTAATCGTAATCGTAAAACCCGGAACCGTTGCATCACTAATTTTTTTCACTAATGCCTTATAATTAATTATTCACTTAATAAGTGAAGACTATGTTCATTAATATCTCACTAACGGTTGATATTTGACCATGTGTTCAAGGGTGGGGAATTTGAGCACTAAAAACAGGACGTGTAGACACATTTTTATCCCAACACCATTCTGAAATTAAAGTAAATAGTTAAATAAAAAAGATTGGCTATTATTTAAAGGGGTGGTACTATATTACAGTTTTGGTCAGTGTGAAAATACAAATTGTATGTTCAATAACAGATTGAGTGGTAAAATATGAGCAGTAAAAAAAGTGGAAACGAGGAGTAACATATCTTTAAATGAGTAGCTCAATAAATATTTGAATGTGTGAAAATTCAATGGGGCAGTAAAATGAATAAATGGGCAGTAACGCGTGTACAGTCATGAAATCAGAATGGGTCTGTTAGAAATCGTGGGACAAGTAGTTCTATAAATACTTACGCAGTACAAAATATGATCGGCCTGTTAAATGATACATACATGTACCTAATCTTTATTTAAGTTAGTCAGCGAAATAAAAAATAACAATTATTAACAATAATGTAAATATTAAGAAAAAAATTGAATTTATTGCACCATTAAAATTATTCAATGCTAACGACTGAGACTTACAACGCTCCACTCGCTTCGCTTCGCTCTGCTTGACCTCAACCTAACAGATTTTTGAACAAAAAGGGTCAGTTGTAAGCGTTTATAATGTTATTCTCTTCAAATTTGCGCATTTTCATGTGAATAATATTCGAAAAGAATAATATAAACGCTAACGACTGACACTTTTTAATATAAAAGTCTGTCAGGTTAAGGTCAAGCGAAGCGAAGCGAGCGGAGCGTTGTAAATCTCAGTCGTTAGCATCCAAATGATGCATTATTCGATGCAGCATTACAAAAATGCTTTGTGGTGCAATGCGGTGCAAAGACGCAAAGGGATGAAGCAAAATTAATATTTTTTTTTTACCTGTGAGGGGCCGAGTTCATTATTTTAAACATTTCTATGGGAAAACGGGGAGGGGTGCGTTGAATAAATTTAATGATGCAATGCTAGTGTAATAGGTCCAAGTACTCGGTGATAAGGTAAATGAGCGAAACGACCTAATATTTATAGGCAAATCTCTTCCAATTGGCCGCCCACAGTGCACTGCCGCGTAAGCTGCTCCCCTTTTAACGGAAGTGTGCCGCTCTTTTCAATGAAAATGACGTTCGATTTTGCCAAACGTCGAGAACTGGCGAATTATTTATCTAACTGCCCATTAATACATTATACTGTCAATTCAATCATTTTACAGCTCAAATAATAATTGCACTGGACATTTATTTAATCTGCCGCTCGAGTAAGTTTTGAACTGCCGTTGTAGGATTAAATAACCGACCAAATTCTTTTATATTGCTGGCCACGTTCTACTGCCACATTAAGTTAATTACCGCCAAAAAAGTTTAATACCGCCCGCGTGAATTTTTAACTGCCCGATGAAACTGCCTGGATGTTAAAACAACCGCCCAAATAATTAGTTCCCAAAAAGATTTATCAATCATCTTAGAGACTCGCACTACTTTTATAGTAATATTTTTCGTTCGCCTTAAATAAATCTCAAATTATTGAAACAAATCTGTCATAAACTCGACACCTTTTTTACTATTTGTACACATATTTATCGTAATTTGAAAGTAGGAAAGTAAGTTAATTATTTGTTATTCATTTTCGACCAAGAACATCTTGATATGTTACTTGGTTGAACGGGAGTGTTGGAATAAAAATCATGTTGCAATTTCTCCATCTTGTTTACATTTAGCCGAGATGCAAATCTAAACCGGACATTTATTAGTGGATAGTCAACTAAAATTGAAAATAGTAGTGTGGCCATTGCAATGCAGATGGCGCTGGCACAATCGGTATTCAGTTTATTCCAGGGGTGTCAAAGTCATTTAAGGTGGAGTGCCAATTTAAAATTTTTGCATGCAGGTGTGGGCCGCAGTCAGATAATAATAATAATAGTAATGGTAACAATAATAATAATAATAGTAATAATATTAATAACTCCAAAGAAAATATAATATTTATTATTATCATATAAAGAAGAAAGAAATTATGGGATGCCCGGACACCGAATAAAGAGGCAATTTCTGGACCTTTTTGCATGAGGTGACAAATTGTTAAACTTGCATTCATGATTCTTCAGATGTTTTTATATTTTTGCCCTTTTATTTTAAAATTTTTGGAATAATTATTTAATTTTCAGAGTACCGTGAAATAAAATATAATCATAGCAGTTTTTCGTCTTGATTTTTATAATTTGCAATATTTAATTGAAATGATTCAGTGCCAAGTAGGCACCGATACATTTTGTCAGTTTTTTGAGTAGGATCATTACTTCCCCAAAATAATGGAAATAAAAATGTCACAGTGGCGTGGGCCGAAAAATATTTGAAATTAGAATTGTGCCGTGGGCCGCATGCTCTATGGCGACGGGCCGCGAGTTTGACACCCCTGGTTTATTCTCTTATTTCTAAATAATAATTCAAAGATAGGACCGTCGACTGATCCTAGATTTATTGGGTTGCCTCCAAAGCAAAAAACCTTGAAAATTCTAAAGTGGTTGCAGTTGTGATGGAAACCAATCATAATAGATTGTGACTATATTTTGATTAATCCTAACTTTTGGGCGATAGGTGGCAGCACTTTATAGACGTTTATCCAGAATTACTATTTAACAGCTGATAAATCCCACCCCTATAATAAACTTTTTTTGTTCGTTTTGATATCCTAAATACCTTCTCCAAATATTGGGGTATCCTCCCCAATCACCCTGTATATTTGGAATCCAGAAGGACAAAAATTGGCAATTTGAGTATTAATTAACCAGTAGGATCCTATCATTTATATTTCTGAAAGCAACTCACATGTGCAGACTTTTATTTTTGTCATTACTTCCCGGGAACAAAATTTAAATTGATTTCTTGATTGTAATAAATTCCTTTGACAATATTTTGTCTTGCAATATTAATATGCCAACAAGTAGGCAGCACCTTCTTGCAAGGGCTGTAAGTTCGATGTGGTTAACATTTCTTCATCAAATTTCACGCTGCAGTGAGCAGTCTAAGTGTATGCATGTATGTCTATTTGTAATTCACTCACGCAGCTCTAATATCTGCCTTCACATTGTAATTTAATGTTGAAGGGCTTTTTCTAGTAATTTTTTTTCTCCTGTTAGTTTTCAGAGCATGCTCGATCTTTAAGGACCTTCCCCCGACCAATTTATCGCACAGTGCATTTACCTTTTTATACGTGTTTTTATTTTTATATTGATATACACATAACAGCAAAAATTTGTTAAAGAAATTCGAATTTATTAATTTAGACGTGTTTTTATAATTATGTATTTTCTATGGATGTGTGTGTTAGTTAGAGTAGATTTTTGAGCTGATGCAATTTTTTTAAAGTGACATTTTGTATTTTGATGAGACCGAAGATAAACGGACAGTATTGTTTTTTTTTAATTTTTTATTGGTTCCAAGCAGTTTCTTGTTTGATTCCTTGTAGAAAATGTCGCAATGTATACTAAGTTTTCGGTAGACAAACACTGGAATTCAAATTTTATTGCGGGATTGCGACATTCATGTTGAGCAGTAGGTTCAAAAATTGCATGCTGCAGACATAACCAGACATCACGTTGCAACATCATTTGTTTTTGTTTTAATTTTTTTTTAAATACTGTTTCCTGTGTTTGTTTATGTGCATCTCTTGGTCTCATGTCACTTTTGTACCTTTCACATTTTATGGTTGGTCTGTGTTGCAGTATCTGATGTCTGGTTATATCTGTGCAGTTACCAGGGCTCGGTGGTGGCCCCATCGATTGCCAGCAACAACGGCATGGATTACCTGAATCAATTGGACGACGTGAATATTGATTTGAACGGCCTGGTCAACCTCAGCGAACTTATGCAAGGCCCCTACAGGCAGTGAAGAGGAGAAACGAGATTGCTTTGTACAATTTTGTGTAATATTTTTTATTTTGCCATATTTTAATTTGTGCTTCGTTTTTTGGGGTCACGGGCTTATTTACCTTTCAAACAAATTGAAAAGACAGTGTATCATGTTTGCTACAGAGCTGGGGTTTGTTAGACTGTCTTTTTTTGAAAGTTCTTCGGTGCTAGACGAAGGTTTTATATATGTACTTATTTTTTTGTACAAAATGCCTCCAGAAAAATTTTACGGACCCATTAGACAGAAAGTGAAAAATTGAGAAGATATCTAGTAATTTATTTTTGGAGTTCTTAGCACTTACATAGAGAGAAAATATAAAGATGTTGAAAATTGTTGCACATAGGTAATTGTTAATAGAGGTTTTAAAATGCACAATATCTTTTAAGAATATTTTAGAAAATAATACGGAATTCAGACCAGGGTGGGCGTTTTTCTGTTTTAATTTATGTTGTCTTCCCGTATAATTTTTTGAGGAGAACAAATTAATTTTTATAACCCACCGATACTGTGATATGTGATACCGTAATTGTAATTTGGAAATTGTGCAATTTATCTTCTCGAACTTTTTTATTTTATGTTTAACATAGACAATCGTGAGAGAAATGGTATCATTCATTAGGTGCGCTTACATTAGTCAATTAGAAGAGTTGCGGTGTTGAAAAGTAGCGCAGGCCATTCGTAGAAGGAAATCAGTCAAAAAATATCAGTTCTTTGACTGATTTGGACCACATTTATGCTAAAAATTAGGAACTATAGAGAAGAGTTCGGGCACTGTTTTTCACCGTAGAGTACGTATTTTTTACACAATGCAAAATGTGCCTCTTGAAGCTGTTGAATTTTTAAATTTCTCTGTAATAGTGTGTTGATCAATTATTGTTAACGATAGTTTTTGAGCGTCCTGTTCTGAATTTTTGTAAACGAGTGCCTTTAGGGCTTTTTGCGGCTGTTTTCTTCCCTTTGCGAACAGGATGTTTTGTTGCGAACGAAAACTAATCCAACAAGAGCCTTCTGTGTATATTGTAATTTACGCTGTTGTGTTACGTTTGTTGATTAGGTGCTGTATTTTTAGATTGTATGTTTAGTTTTCTTAATTTTGTGTATATGTATTCGTTGCAATATTTTTTAAGTACAACATGATTTTTCAATTGATTTGATAATGCTTCTGCTGATAGTCATTCTTTGTTTATGTTTAATTTAAAATTAAAAATAAAATATATCGTGGAAAGTTCAGTGTTTTATTTACTACCTACGAGCTTTTAGTACGTATTGTTATAATGGTATCCAAGAATATAAAAACAAAAGAGGAATATAAAAAAAAATTACTGGAAAGTAAGTAAGTAAATGGAGAAATCGAAGCGATATAAGAATGACCTACTGGGAAGCATTTTAGTCAACAACAAAGATATCTACAGTCAACAAAGATATTTTTGGAAAGAACCCCTAAACAGGCTTAAAAATAATTATGAAGTCTCCATGATTGGTGGTCCATGAGGTGGGAAGCTCACTTACTTAAATGACCTGCGGAGTTATTTTTGAATCCACAGATGGGGCTAGTTGACTGGGTGTTTGATGCAGTGCTTGGTCTGCCTTGGAACAGTTGTGTGTGGTTGTTCATGGAAAACTATAGACAACTGGTTTTGGTTGGTAAGGCTTCTCAATGTGGTGCTTTCTCTAAACACTAACCGTGCAATTTAAGAGCCAAGTCTCCCTGCTGCATTTTCGAGCGATTCAGACGTTCCCGCCTTTACAAACTGTTATTAATATTTTGCTTTCTAATTTTGCAAGCATATACAGAAAACATTTCTTAAGAGTCGTCTCATCGGCGATTTCTAAAAAAAATAATAGAAGTTTGTCTTTTTCGGCTCCAAATATACCCTAATTTTGCGTACTTATAACTTACTAAAAAATTACTCTTAAAAATCCGAGATGAAAGGCCGATTTCCACAAGTTTCTTCTTTCAAATAAAACAAACAATTTCAAAATCGGTTCATACATAAGGAAGTAATTTGTAAAGAGAGCTGCCCTTGCAAACGCGATTTAATGCCCTGCGTTGTAACGCCCTCTGCTTGTTCATCGCGCAACACTTGGTAAACTGCTAGTACGAACTCAGTGATTTTTGTATGAGGCCCACTTCAATAATTGTATCGCTATACATTACATATTTTAATCGTATATACGCGAATATAGAATTTTGGTCTTGCGAATTAATGTATTTGTGCTTAATTGCAGTGCTCTGCCATATCCCACATTTTTATTATAATTTTGTTCAATTTAGAGTCGATTTTATCTGAAAGTAAATTTACACAATTTGAACACGTTTGTTATTGAAAGTAATGAACATATAGCAAGATATAAAATAATTCAAATTTCACTTTAAATAATGTTCTCTTTATAACCAAATAACAACAACTTAAAATCTCTGAATGAAAACCCAGTAAATTTTTTCCGACACGAGGGTTGTTCTGACATGAGCGGGGATTTTATTATAATTTATTTGTAAATTGATCCAAAAGTAGACCTGAGCAAATATTTTCAAGATTGTAAGTAATTTATCTGCAATATAGTAATTCCGGGTTATAATGGAATAATCCTCATATATAACAAGTATTTAGGTAATGTAACTCTGAACAAACTAAAAATGCTAATTTTGCCCAGAGTTCTAATAACGTGGCTTTCAACATTCATCGTAGAGGCATATTCCTACTTTTTCTACTATCATTTAATTCTGGTAACACATTCGTATAAAAGTTTACAAGTTGATTTTCTATTTTCATTTTCCAAAATTCATTCTCTCATAGCCGTTTCATATTTTATGCCTTTGGGTGTCCAGACTGTAAAGATACAATATCCTCTTTTTGTAATTTGCATTTGTCCCTGAATTTGGTAAAAGTAATTGTGATTATTATTTATCTTCCCGTTTCGATTCCAAAATACGATTTTCCTTTTCTCGATACCTTCTTCCGGGGTTAGATTACAAGAACTTTGGGCATGATAAACTTCAACAATACCTTGATCTCTTATAAGACCGTCCGGAGTTTCTGACAAATACGGAATACTCAGTTCTTAAAATATTCTTTCGCTTTATTATACATATACAGGGTGATTTATACCGGAGGACGAAAAATTAAAATTATGGTTCAGAGCCACAAATGAAGTAAAAAAATGTCATATAAAGGCATGTCCGGAAATACTTCGTATAAAAGTTATGCTCGTCAACCTAATTTATCCTCGTCCAAACATGGAGTCTATCATGTTTGGACGAGCATAAATTTTAGACGAATCGTTTCCGGACACACCTTCATATGACATTTTTTACTTAATTTGTGGCCCTGAACCCTAATTTTAATTTTTCGCCCCCTGGTATAAATCACCCTGTATATGTTACGGGCATAGTGACGAATCGGGTGATGTTAGCAATGCCTGGGCAACGTGACCTGACCTTACAAGACCTGACCGTAAAGCATGAACGGTCATTGTTTGCATTGCCCGGGCACCGTCAGCATTGCCCTACTTTCCCACTATGCCCGTAGCATATACAGGGTGTTACAAGAAAGAAGGTCAAGCCGTTAACCACAGGTTATCTGACAGAAAATAATGGGACTTTCCTTATGCCATTTTTCATTTAGGCTTCTTTCTTTCAAGATACAGGGTGTTAAAGTTAAAATTTAAAAAACTATTTTTATGAATAACTCCTTTGCTTTTTAAGATATTCCGTTGAAATTTTGTACATTTTCTCATATACCGATAAAATGTTTGTGTAACTTTGATCAAAAAAATCGATGCGCGAACGGAGGAAATGGGGGTGTAATGTCTATTGACCTCCAAACTTTTCCCTGCGCACGTCTATGGTTCCTATGGTTCCTGCATAACATCCAAGCTTAAAAAATGCCCTTGGATGGTACCTCTTTTATTAATAATTATTTTGGCAACTTAACACCTACCCGTCTTTCTTTCCAATGCTAATTTGGCTGTTAGACGTTATGCACGAATATGACCGAATCGGTACCATCCAAGGGCATTTTTCTAAGCTAAGACGTTATGCAGGAACATATGCACCCAAGGACATTTTTCTCGAGCTTAGTTCGTCACCTTAGAAAAATTGGGAAACTTAAACAGCGAGTGGATTAACAACACACATAGTCAAATGAGTTGCAACATCTCCTAAACCAAGCCCTAAATCAAAATTTTACAAGAGGGAAAAAATAAAAGAAATGAACGCTTGGTATCAAATCAATACCTTTGAACCATACACATGCGCAGAGAAAAGTTGGGGGGTCAGTGGGTATTTCCTACGTTCGCGCATCAATTTTTTAATCAAAATTACACAAACACAAAGCTGAAACCAGAATTTGGATACCGTTTTTCTCGAAAATAATGTTGATTTTTATCTCTCCAATTCTTTTTGTACTAAGCAGACTAGGTACTATAGAACTTTTTCCAAGGAATTCAGTAGCGTACGAAGTTGTTTTCTAGGGAGCGTATTTTTTGAGTTATGACATAAAGTTGAATTTTTAAAATAAAAATCATAGGTACGCTTTTGGTCTAGTTCGAAAGGTCTTTTTTTAAGCTATCAAAATATATATACTTTTATATTGTTATTTCAAAAAACGGCAACGATTTTGGTACTTTTTAAGTTGTAACTTTAGAAAATATAAGATAGGTAGGTACATTTTGATAGCTTAAAAAAATACCTTTTGAACTTGACCAAAGAATGCTGCGATTTCCATTTAAAAAATTGAACTTTATGTCATAACTCAAAAAATACGCTCCCTAGAAAAAAACCACGTACGTCACTGAATTCCTTGGAAAAAGTTCTATAGGAATCAATCTTAACAGTTTTAGTCTGCGTAGCACAAAAAGAATTGAAGAGAATTTTTGAAAATCGATAAAAATAAATATTTTTTTTTCCTCGAAAACTAAAAACGATATCCAAATTCTGGTTTCGGCATTATATTATACTCAAGAAAATAGCTCATGTTTGCGAAAATCCCAAGGCTCTATCTCTGCTGCTTCTATGAGAAACCCCCAAATCACAACGAAAATAAGACACCCAGTACAGACAAAAATCCAATTGCATAGTCCCTTCAAACGTCAAACCGAACCAGATTCAGACTTATACAAGCTGCAATACAAATTGAAATTAAAGCTTTGCTAAGCGAAGCCAGAGTGCGACCCTGGAAGAGCTTCCGAGACGGGTCGAAACGTAATTAAACCATAATGTGTGGTACATTGTTGAATTCAGAATAAGAAGGGCTCATAAAATTTGGCATCAGAAAATCAGGACTGTATTTAAAAAAATTAAGTTGATGATGGTTGCCCGAAGACGAAACGTAGAATAAAAGAATTGGCAATGAAATCTTTAATTTCATCAAAAGTTGCTACGAAGAAGTTTTGTCAGTTTCGCTCTAATTTTAATATTAAAGCCAGAAAAAAATATAGTTAAAAATCCATAAATTCAGTTTTTTCAAAATAACTCAAAAACGGAAAATCTTATCAAGCATTTCTAGGCGCCATTTTATTGATCCTTTAGTTACGCAACTTTTTTCCCATTTAACCAAATCCGTATCTCTTGTCATTTCCAATATCCCCATACTGGCCCTCCTTATCTTGGACACGTTGCATAAAGGTTTTAGTGCTATTTTTACTTTCTCTACAAACTCCTAAATTTATGGTACTCAATTTAGAAACACCTTGTATTGAAGATAAATAAAAATCGGATAACGACATTCGTTTTTTTTTGCATTATTTTTATGTGCAGTTTGGTGCATTCCTACCGATTAATCTTGTATGTACTGACGGAAATTGTGAAAAAAAAATATATCAGGTAGTCAATTAGGTCTATTTTAACTCGTTTTAAGGAGCATAGCTCATTATAATTACGGTCGTACAAATAAGTCTAGTATGACCTCACCCGCGATGGATACGAGCTATAAATTTAATATCAATAATTTGAAAAGTATAGCTACTTTAAAAATAAACGCAGTTGTCGTAAAAGTAATTATGGTCCGATTCCAAATTCGACCCTGTATAGGTTATTAGGTAGATAGAATTATTTAAGACCAGCCTCAGGGATTATTGTACCGGGTGGCCAGATAAGAATGCAAAGTTCTGTATCTCGTAGAGTCTTGCGGTAAAAAAATTTATTACTAAAGTGGCCAAGAGAAGACCGTGGAAAATAGTTTCAGATTTCCAAGATGGTCGCCAGGGGGCGTAACCACCATCTTAAGCTTTTAAAGTGATTTTTTACTGAAATCCACATAGTAAATGTACCAAAAAAATATGTTTTTTAAAGATAAGCTTTATTCGAGTAATTCTTGTTTAACACTTTTTGACGTATCTATTAAAATGAAGTGGTGGGGAGAGATTCAATGTTTTTTTACGTAAACAGCTGTAACTCCTAAATGACTGAATGGATTTTAACAAACTTCGTCTCGTTGGAAAAAGCATTTATTGCTCCATCAAACCCATCTTACCTGTGATTTGTCTAATTCTTAGTGATGCCGCTAGAGCGCGTTTTTTGATGTAATAACAGAAAATTGCAAAATTCTCTAAAAAATTAAATGCAATAATGTGATTTTTTTGTAATAAAAATGTAGTGAAATGATACCTAAATAGGCTAGTGAAGACCGCACATCTCGATATCTTATTCCTAGCCAAAAATATTGAAGAAAGATAATTTAGTTATCATAAAATTTTAGAGAGAAGCTATTACACCGGTATTCATTCTTATTTATTTGTCTTTTTTTAAGATTCAGTGATAAAATTTTATAATTTTATAATTTTTAAATAATAAAAGTATTTAGATCGAAGATATCACCAGAGGTGGATTGGACGAGGAAGTCTATTTCCTTGGCCACCCCGATCCCCAGACCTCACCTGTTTGGACTTCTATCTATGGGGTCGGTTAAAAGATATTGTTTACCAAATTCCACCAACAATGGGAGACGACATGAACATACGAATACAAGAGGCCATTCGTAGCCTGTCAAGAGCAGAAATTGAAGCTGCTGTAATGTCTACGCATGAGCGGCTCCAACAATGCATTGAGTGTGATGGAAGACAGTTCGAGCATTTAAGGAGGCATTAGTTTTATTTCAAAATCGATCCTTTCTTCTTATGCCCCTACAAGTTTCTTTTTAATTGTTTGAACTAAGAATACTTTTATTATTTAAAAATTATAAAATTATGAAATTTTATCACTGAATCTTAAGAAAAGACAAATAAATAAGAATAAATACCGGTGTAATAGTGTCTCTCTAAAATTTTATGGTAACTAAATTTTCTTTCTTCGATATTTTTGGCTAAGAATAAGATATCGAGATGTGGTCTTCACTAGCCTATTTAGGTATCATTTCACTACGTTTTTATGAAAAAAGTCATATTATTGCATTTAATTTTACAATTTTCTGTTATTATATCAAAAAACGCGCTCTAGCGGCATCACTAAGAATTAGACATATCACAGGTAAGATGGGTTTGATGGAGCAATAAATGCTTTTTCCAACGAGACCAAGTTTGTTAAAATCCGTTCAGTCGTTTAGGAGTTACAGCTGTTTATGTAAAAAACATTGAATCACCCCCCACCACTTCATTTTAATAGATACTCGAATAAAGCTTATCTTTAAAAAACAAATATTTTTTTGGTACATTTACTAGGTGGATTTTAGTGAAAAATCACTTTAAAAGTTTAAGATGGCAATTACGCCCCCTGGCGACCATTTTGGAAATCTGGAAATATTTTCCACGGTCTTCTCTTGGCCACTTTAGTAATAAATTTTTTTACCGCAAGACTCTTTGATGAATAGCTTCCGAGATACAGCACTTTGCATTCTTATCTGGCCACCCGGTACAGGGTCAAACTATTAACATGCTCAGATTTGCGGATGATATAGCAGTGTTAGCATCTAGCAAAGAAGAATTAGGAATGGCTTTGAATGAAATGGAAGCAGTTTTGGCAGAGGACTACTGCATGAAAATCAATAAAAAGAAAATAGAACTAAAACTGAAATACAGATAGGAAATGAAGAGATAGAGGAAGTCGCGGATTTCTGCTATTTAGGAAGTAAAATAACTCGAGATGGTAGGAGCACTAAAGACATAAAATAAAGAATAGCGCAGGGTCGAGTTGCGTTTAACAAAAAGAAACAACATTACTGTTATGCTCGGGAATGGTTAATGTAGAAACTCGGAGGAGACTCTTAAAGACGTATGTATGGGGTATGGCATTATACGGGTGCGAAACTTTAACAATAGGAGAAGCGAATCGAAAGAGTAAAAGCGTTTGAAATGTTAATAGGAGAGATATCGCGACATTCTAGAGTCAGAGATAGGAATAAAAAGAGGTAGGGGTAGGCCTAGATTAGACTACTGCTCTCAAATAGTTAGGGAAGTAGGATGCTCTACTTTTAGGGAAATGCGTAGGTTATTTCAGGATAGGAAAGAATGGAGGTACGCGTTCAACCAGTCTTCGGACTGATTAATAAATACTCACCTGGCTACACTTGAGTTCTAAGACACCAAAATTTTATTGCTCTTATGCTGCAAGAGTTCTAAGAAACCCTAGTTTTATCGATTCATTTTATTTGTGTATGTTGGCGTCGGAGGGAAGTATTTAAAGCAATATATTGCAAGTTAAGAAAAGCTGTAATAGAAACTTTTAAATCAAAACAATTTGCGAATTGAATGTACGTATTTCAGAACGGTATCTATTTATTGCAAAACTATGTTCAATTTCAACATTTCTTTTTATTTCATTTATACAGTTTTAATGCTCGGACTACTCAACGGAATATGTAGTATCTATACAATAGGTATAATAATAATAAAATATTCAATTGATAACGAAATAAATAATATTAAAACGATAAAAACAAATTTAAAGACTAACGACTGCTACGGTTGTTACATTTACTTCTTTTATTGCTTCTGTTTTCGCAGAAGTAACATAACCACTAAAGCATATATAATATCCTGCAGGTCATGTATGATCCATTCACTTTTGGGGACAAACTGATTCAAAATATTCAACTCGCGTATGTGTATAAAACATAATACAAAATAAGCAACTAAACCAACAGAAAACTACAACTACTAAATTCAAATTAGTTATTTCGAATGATTTAATAATCAGTAGTGTTAAAAATTGCCTAAATATCACAGTCTAAAATAATTACCATCGTATATAATCTTTGTACTCATCATTTACAGACACCCGTTTTATCGTCTCGTACCCCAGTATTATACTAAAACTAAAAGTAGCCGATTGTATCAATCTAGCACTTAATCCTTTCGTGAACATCATTAGTCGTTCTTCACGCCACAAATCACTAAATGCCTTGCTTATCGATCCGATCCTTTGTACTTGCAATCTGGCTCGGACAACATCCAAAGGATTTGTAATTACTGTCGTCGTGAAGCCACCCATCATCCCAGCTACGCTTTGTATGAAAAGTTGGGACACCCAGACCGGTGCTATCGCATGCAGTTCCTCTGTCAATAAAGTTTTTCGTAAAAAAAATCTAATCAAACGGTATTGGTAATTTTATAATAGCTTCCAGGCAGAAAATTATTCCAATACCTATTTTGAGATTTACAAATACTTATGGAATCATATTAACTGAACTATTGTCTTATCACGAGAAAGGTTTACAGGTCAGACCAATTTTTTAATCTCGTATCAACACATCAGATTAGCATACTCCAGACATAACACAATATAAACACGGACAGATCTACTAACCTTGATAAATATGATAGAATGCCCACCATAATGCGGAATTTGGTACGTAAGTGCACAAACTAGCAACGTACCCTCTATAGAAACCACGGATTCCATCAACTTCCATAATTTTCTTGATGATTTGTGCCGACAACATGTACTTTTTTTGCCCCTCTACGTATTTAATACCCAAAGGATTTGGCGCAGACTGTAAAAGCACAGAAATAAGACATTGCAGATTAAACGAAACCCACATTCCCATACAGGATCTTTATCTGCAACCCCCATCATCATTAAATGTTGACTTATTACATCGAAAGGAACTACTAAAGTCTGACTTAATACGGAAGATGCACCACCTGCTACAAAAGCTTTGATTCTAGGATCTACATCTCTTTTAGCTAATACATGTCGAACACTTTCGTATGTCGATATATAAAAAACACCTAAAACAAACAATGTTAATATTGCATACCTACGCGCAATAGTTCTCTATGAGAAAAATAAACAAAACCTAAATTACCACTGACTATTTGAGCAGAAGATATCCAAAATCCTCTATATAAACCAGAAACGCCTTCATATTTTAAAATCTTATGGTACGCATCAAACATTCCTAAGAATCCCCATGTTTTATTATTTATGACAAAACAAATAGTACATAATAATCACCTGTATACATAACATTATGTTTTTGCACTTGCAACCTAGTTTTGATAAGAGTCAAGGGATACAAAGCAAGTCGAACGGTAAAAGAGCTTAACATCGATAACGGAACAAATTTCGTTTTATCCATCATTTCCCATTCAATATTCTTAATGGTATTAGACCCTGGAGGCCCTACCAAACTCGACATTTCGCCTTTTCTCTCAGGGCAATCGCCGTTCATGAAAATTATTATCAAGACATCACTAATGTAACTGATGACACTTTTAACAAAATTTCAAGACAGTAACATCACTTAACCAAGTTAATTTCGTGAAGAAGTAAACTGCTTGCATATAAAACAACTCAAGAATTTGTTCATAATTTTTTACATAATTCGAATAACAAAAGGACTGACAGGTTAACAACAATGACAGAGTGAGTCCGCCATTTTTTATACGCATGCACATGATCTTAGGCGATTTTCCGCGACGTTACCATATTATTTCCGGCTCGTCAAGAAATCACTCGGGTTTTTTATAAAATTATATTTAAATAAATTCCTCAAGTAACATTGAAAATATATTGAAATTATTCTGGTGGCGGTTCAGCTGCTGCTTCTGGAGCAGGTTCTTCTGGCGCTGCCTCTTCGGCAGGAGGAGCTTCTGTGACCTCTGCTGCTTCAGCAGGAGCAGTTTCGAAAGGTTCAGTTTCTGGAGTAGATTCAGGAGCAGCTTCAAGAGCTGTTGCACCTTCTTCTGGTGCAGGTGGTGCTTCATCCTCTATGGGTTCTGCAGCTTGTTCAGCAATTCCTTCAGTTTCTTCAGCTGAAGCTTCAGCTGGTGGTTCAGCCGGTGCTTCAGCCAGATCTCCTTCTAAAAATAATTTATAAAAGGAATTTGATATTATTGGAAAATTTGAGCCTACCCATTGGTCCTTCTTCCGCTGGTGCAATTTCTTCTGCAGGAGCTTCTTCTGCAAGAGCTTCTGATACTTCCTCGAGTTGCTTTTCTTCGGGCCTTTCAGTATCCAGAACAGATCCTACCGTTCCTACAGGAGTAGGAGGAGCACCTGATGGTATTTCCTCACCCCTTTGAGTGTCGATTGGTGGAACTTCTTTACTGCCCAGTTTACGTGCTTCTGCTTCTTTGCCTTTAGAACTCGTACTCACTTTCCTCGGGCCTTTGTCTTTTGTTGCCGGAGGGACGAAGAGTTTGAATTCGTTGGGCATTTCTTCGTCGGAGTAAAGCTTGTCGGAGAAGTAGATGCGACGAACTCGGACGTTTGCGTGTATTTGGACACGCATTGTTTCAACATAAGTAGAACCTAAATGACCAGACGAAATAGTAGAATAAATTATTAAAATGTTCGCCGGGCATCACCCGCTCATAAATTATTGAAAACAACAACTCATTGAAAACAAAAATAAACTTGAAAGTTGAAATCGGAAAGGGGAAATAAAATTATGATAAAATGAGATCTATCCCTTCTACTATTGCTATAGTTGAATCCTTCCCCTCCGTGCGTTCCAGCAGCCCAATCCAAATCAGTCCACTTGCTAGCTCACCGCTCTTTCGTCCTTTAAAATTTGTAAATTTTTGAGAGTACGTATTGTGTAAACATAAAAATAATTATGATAATGATTCCCAGCAAGTTTTGATTAATCGCATTATCTTAATGAGGGGATTTTTGGTTTAGGATTTTCGGTAACATGACGCTAAGACGTACCGTAAGCCCTACGGGTGAAATCTGCCAAGTTGAACTGAATTTGATTCCAGCCGGCACTTAATCCAATGGGCATAGTTGTGCAGAAGGGCCTCACTTTCGTAGTTGATTGGAAATTCGAGAC
Source organism: Xestobium rufovillosum (assembly GCA_963966045.1). NCBI lineage: Eukaryota > Metazoa > Arthropoda > Insecta > Coleoptera > Ptinidae > Xestobium > Xestobium rufovillosum. The sequence goes on along the minus strand of OZ014499.1, from coordinate 7,490,807 downwards.
TCGGAATCTTCTATGCATGTCTTTGTCATCTTAAACAAACCGGGAGATTATAGTTAAGTATAAACAGGTAGGTAGTCTGCTAGAGGGTTTATTTAGATATTTAGAGGATCTAAAAGTGTTGACTGACAGAGCTTATGAGTCAAAGAAAAAGTAAATTAAGAACTGCAAAAATTGAATGGAAATCTTCAAGTGGATGAGAATATTTGGCTCCTGTCTTTGAGTTTTTCACTGTGCTTCATTTTAAGGCAGAAAATTATAATTAACAATTCGATCTCATTCATTCTACGGCACGCGTGCATCTGATATTGTCATATATGTAACTTTAATTCATCTTTTCTACTTTTCTAATAAACCGCGAATTAATTTAATTGTATTACGTGAAAATGAAACATTTGTAAAACATAATGACTGTATCAATTGAAATTATTCAAAGAAAATGGAATTTAAGTAAAGTAAACCGATCGAGTGATGGCGAGTGGTGGGGATGCACACTAGACGTAGTTGCACTTTGTGCCAATTACGTTACGATTGGGCGGGATCTTGTCTGCACGCACTGACCACCACCGTTTTACTGTAATAACAAGTCAATTTTAGAGCTTCTCAACTTAGCCGTGAACTGTGAACACACCGGTTTGACAGAGTGTATAGGTAATTCGCTTTTTAGTAGTAGTCTAAATGTATAGTAGCTGACCTGATGTCACTAATGACTTTTGAATAACCTTGTTTACTACTTGCTTGCTGTTTCGACATCTGAATATGTAGTGAAATTAGACATTGCTAAAGGAAAATTACAAATATGCTGTACCTAGAGACCTAGGCAGGGAAATGTTTTTAAACTGTTTTATCATGCTATTTGGTGAGCGTAATCAACATCAATAAGGAAAAATTGCGCGCGATCGGAAAACGTAGTTTGAAAAGTTAAATATTTGGGAACGTTTTAAACAATTATTTGAATTATTTTGAACTTTTACGAAGACGTAATGATTGTATTAAGGTGGTATTTGCTACGACATTAAAAGAAAAAATCCCACAAATTTAATTATTGTCCAGTTATCCATTATAGAAGTCCGGAAAAACAGTTTAATGAATTAGAAATAAAAGTGTCATTCAAATGCTATTTAATGCAAATTGATGACGTTCTCGTTTGAAGAGCCTATGTAACATGGGACTTTACTTTATCGGAACTTTATTGGAAAAATGTGTCTCAGGACCACTACTCAAAAATGTTTCCATGTCCTTTTAAATTGTGACAAACTGTTGGCTGTTTCTGTTTGTTTTTTTTTCTATTTTTGACTGGAGTGACCACAATATTTAACATAATGTATGTAGACATGTTGTATATCAATAAAATTAAAAAAACTTGCTCTATTCAACAAAGTGTGAAACGAAAGTGGCGCCAATGAGAAAAATAAAGTGTACCTACCTATATTTTCGATAGGTACCTCATCAAATAACCAATAATTTAAAATTTCAAATGGTCCTCAGAATTAAGTCAGCCTGTATAAGTGACAGAAATATGCCTTTCACTTTAGAAAATCAGAAATTTTAGATTTTGGGGAAATTTTTCACATCTAGTAGTACTTACGCATTTTTTTTTGGTAAGAATAAATAACTGATACTTTTCGCTAACTGCAAATGTCGAAAAGAGACATTTTTTTGACTTTTGCAGTTAACGAACAAGTACAATTCAACGTTGAAAAACTGTTGAATGGTTGAAACATTATGACAAGCAAAAACAAAGTTGACTACTACTACATCTAAATTAAACACTCTGTATAAAAATTGGTATCACTTTTCTGTTAAGATTTGCTCACAGCTCTCATTTAAAAATCCGTTGTAAAATATCAATAAATAAAGGCATCATACAGGGCCAGGTTATTATAAAGTGTGAAGCAATAACAAAAGCGTTCAGATTTTTAATTAATTATACAGCGTGCCCCAAAAATATTCTCAAATTTAAGATTTCGAAAAAACGAAACGGTAGAAGTCAGACACCTTGACCTCGAGAAACTAAAAGATTTTGATTCTGTAGCTAGAGATATTTTGGATCATAAATAGAATAAAAGTAGAAAAACCTAGATAACAAAGGATATTGTGACTCTAATAGAGGAGACGCGAAAATATAAAAATAGGCTATATGAAGGAGGGAAACGAAGGTATAAAGAGGTCAAGGGGGAAAATAATTAGGAGAAATTTCAGAGAAAGTGGATCTAGCGGCAAGAACATTAGAAACAAGGCAGGTGACATCCTAATCGGAAGAGAGGAAAAGGCATATAGGTGGAAGGAATATTTGGGAATTTTGTATGTGGGACAAAAGTTATTAGATATTATTATATATATATTTAAAAAGAAAATGGAATATAAGTTTACTATTGTCTTCGAAGTATAGAATAGTATAACTCACCGAGTATTTCTATCTCGAAAGTAAAGTACTTCTTCATGTTCTTTATAACCATGACTAAAAATGGAAGCTTTATCCCCAGAGAAGCTCTCGGTTTAATAGGACACGTGATGTACGTAGTGGCGACATTTGTTCCAGATATTTCCAGCACCAAAGATTTCACTTCGTCGTCAATAATGCGCCGTATGTGCCCATTTTTCACCTGGAGGAACAGTGTTGAATAAAAGTTTTATAATGGTCTTGTTGTCATGAGTACTCAGGGAATACAGTTTTTGATTATGTTAATTCGATTTTAAGAAAACTAGATTGAGTTGATTATAATGAAAGGGAAGTTTGTTTTTCTGTGACAATGCGATGAGGAAAAAGGAAGTAATTTTATCTAAAATAGATCATATTCATATTCCGTGTCATCACAATGGTTCAATTCTATATAGATGGTACTTAGGGGCGGGATTCTTCTGCTGCAAAGATATATGTAAGGCTTAAGTAACAGAAGAAATCGATTGTCACGCTGAGCTAAACGCAACAGAACAAGAAAACGAAATAACAGTTTTTAGTCCAGCATAACGCTGACCAACATGGATAACATCATCATACTTTAAAGCACCCTTACTGGACCATATTCCTTTATTGACGTGTACCAAGAATGTTTTTAAACGGATAACTATAGAAATTAGATTAACCACGAGTATTTTATGCTGAACACTTACAGATTTGTCCCAAAGCAACAACGGATTGGAACCAACACTATAAAAAACAGAAATGAAACCGCTTTGAAAAGAATTCGCAAACATGATCGACCTGTCAAAATTTTATTGATGCTATTTTGACACATTGACACTTAATCTAATAGGACCTATTCAAAATATCTTCCAATTTAAATTTCTCTGCCTTGGTCAGTCTGACTAATTCTCTTGGGTTCGGTGGCGCTATCACGGGGTTGCTAAATTCCCTGTGAACTCGAACGCCGTCCAGAGCTCTTTGTTGAAGAGCTTCTTGGGTTTTTATTTCCTTAATAAATTGTCTTCTTTGGGTTATGCCAGCTTTTCTGTATCTCTGTCTGCTTATGACATAACTGGAAACAACTTTATTTAATCATTCTGAACATAGTATCTTGATGTACATACTAGGCCACTACTAAGTTTGAATAACTAGGATGAAGTGATGCATCTTGAGCCGTTGCTTCATTATCTCGTAGTGGTTCGTAGTAGGCTAGGATTTCAGGAGAGATACTTGGTAGAGTTTCTTCCATTAGCTGCTGGTACACTTTCCCAAATCTTTCGGTTTGAATTTTGTTCTTGCCCAAAAATTAATTCAGTTCATTTGACTTAGAAGCGTTGCTAGGAAACTCCATGTACAAAAACGTTTAAAAAGGAAGAAGTGTATTGCTCCAAGAATTATCCTCTTTTAAAGTGGTGGAATTTCGCAATAGCATTTTAAATTTTCGTTTCCTTAATTAATTTATTGACAATTTCTGGATCGAAACCGTTACATCTCGCTATATCTTTGATTGTGTTTACTTTCTTGCGGTATCTTTCAACGGATAATGGTAGACTCAACAGTATATTAACTGAAAACCAAAACTAGCCTCTTTGTGCTGATTGCAGTGGTTCGAATCTGCAGTTATGTACCGAGATGTACTGGTTTCTTACTTATAGATGTCAAATTTTAACTTGCTCTCTCGCCCAATATTACCAAAATGTCTAAAAATGGAAACGTTCATTCCATTTCTATTTCATGGGTAAATTTGATAGAATTGAATCTACTATTTAAGTGGCTCAAAAAATCTTCAATGTTACATTTACTAGTGTCAAAAATGGCAAATATATCGTCTACATATCTCACCCACACCTTTGAGAAATATGGGAGCTCATCTTTCAGTTGTGTTTCAAATTTGCCCATGAAAATTTCTGCAATGAAAGGAGAGAGGCAATTTCCCATGGCTGTACCTTCACTTTGTTGAAATAATGATCCACTGACTTTGAAATAATTCTGCTGCATACACAGATTGGTTAAATTAGTATATTTGACAATTTGTTCGTCAATGTTATTTTTATTAAGGAGTTCATACAAGACCTCCAAAGCTTTTGGTACAGGTACACTGGGAAAAAGTGAGCTGACGAAGAATGAAATAATTAATAATTCGTTATCATGCAATGTTATGTGTTGAATTTTGTTTATAAACGCTAAAGAGTTCTTGACTGTTTGCTCTCAAGGTTATCTATCAAATTCATTCACCAATCATTTAGACAGTTTGTCCTGAGGATGCTGACATTGTCAGCGAAACAAGTGTCGAGTTTAATTACTGTGTCACTGTCTTTTGGCGCGTGGGGTTAACTTATATTATTATTAAGAATTCATATGTAGTGAATTTACGTCAAAGTTCTCGATCCAGCCTTTGTGTGTATCTCTTAGCTCCAGAAATATTACGCCAGTCCAGAGAGACCAGAAACCATTGTTGATTATTCTATCGCGTTTTCCATCATTTCCAAAAAAGAAATACAGCTCCATCTTATATCTTACTTAGAAATTATAAATAAAACACAGCTACAGTTAAACAAATTGAAATACACTTGATACAGTAGGTACATTGAAAATGTACGGTAAAAACTAGGACACATTTGTTTTTAAATCAAAGTAGGTGTTCGCTAAGATGCCTAAAATTATTTTATTTCTGTTTTCCTGTCCAAGATTTTGTCTAATTTGAATTGCTCGGCATTTGTTAGTTTGATCAAAGTAGACGGATTAGGTGGCTTGATTACAGGATTACTGAATTCCCTGTGAATTCTAACACCGTCCAGAGCTCTTTGTTGAAGAGCTTCCTGTATTCTTATTTCTCTTATAAACTGTTTTCTATGTATTTGCCCCGCTTTCCAATATCTCTGCCTGCATACTACGTCACTGAAAGCAATTAGCATTTATAGTTGTTGTTATTTGAGAAAATTATAGCAGACTCTTTTGACAAATCAAGTATGTATTGGAATTCGAAAAAGCTACTTACTATGTCACGACTAAGTTGGTATAACTCGGATGCAGCGAAGCATCTTCCGCTGTTGGCTCTTTCAGTCTTAGAGGTTCGTAGTATTCTTCGATGTCAAGAGGGAGAATCATCTGACTTTTCTCCATTTTCCCAGATCTACCCCAATTTCAACGGCTGAATTTAGTTGCACCCCGAAATGACTCGCTCTAAATTGATCGGCTACTTTTGATTTGTTTGCGTTGCTAGGCAATTTTTCACTCAAAACGTGAGCGCGTCGCGAACTTTTTGCAGGTGCTATTGGTGCTTTATTGTTGGAAAAGTTTGAGAAGTTATTCTATTCTATGCTTTTATTTTACAGATATTTTGATTTGTGGTTCATCATATAAATTAAACAATTTATATGAAGCAATGTTTCTAAATCGGCTATCGCCAAACATTACGTAACAATCGGGTGTCAAGCTGGTTAAATTCTGCACAGAACTTGACTAAGAGAAATACAAAATTACCGTGCCTGTGTTCATGGATTTGTCCTCAGGTTATCGTCTGTCGTCTATATCAAGCAGCCTTCAGCTTTTGCCTATTTCAGATCTCAGGTCGCAGATTACAAACCTTTGTTATTAGTTACCTGTTTGTTCGGAGACTATTAGGTACTCTCCAAGCCGCTTATCATTTTTTGCCTTCGAGACTTTTCTTCATTCACTACCTATTACATATTGCTGTCTATCTTCTGGATACGCTTTCTTTTCTCCCCATGTCGTTGGTTCACTAATTTGGATGTTTGTTCACGCTTCCTGTCTCTGCAGTTCCGAAGACTTCCATGGCAGTGTTCACTATTTTGTGGTACATATTCTTCGCAGACGAATAGTGGACTTCTGTCAATTTTCAGCTTAAACGTAAGTAAGTTATGAATGAAATAAAGGGACTTAAGCGGAACTGGATAATGACACCTGTTAAGGAAAAGAAATGACAAGGTTCATAGCAAAACTGGCACCGAGATTAACTTTAATAGGGCCACGAGAAGATGACGACCTTCTTCTTCTTCTTCTTCTTCTTCTTCTGGAATCCTTATACCCATAGGGTGTCGGATTATTGTACATTAACCCAATTTCTCCATCCCTTCCGGTCCATCGCCAATAGTTTCATCTCCTCCTTCGTCTTCCCTCTTTCTCTGCAGAATTCCTGTATTCTTTGTAGCCAGCTTTTTCTGGGTCGTCCATGACCTTAGAATGGCAAAGATGAATGGAAAAGTTTTGTTGAAGTTGAAGTCCTGGGGACATCTCTGTGACTCAGAAACGAAACAGAAACATATGGAATGGAAGCACTCTGGTTCTCCAAGGCCACAGAAGTTCAAGAATTTATTGGTAAAGTAATTGCTTCTGTTATCTGGGGCGGCCGTGAGGAAAAAATTGTCCGAAAACTTAAGCCTTTAGAACTATCGCAGTCTAACTGATTTTTTTGTTGATTGCAGTAAATAAAGTAATCGACCAGCTGCGGTATTGGAATATTCTGGTCGAACTGAGGTAGAATGTTATCTCATCATCGCGAAATCTTCCAATTCAGTAAGCATTGGTATTGTCTTGTGCGCGACAATCAAATAACACCGAATCTGCATAATTAAATCAGGGACATGCCAAAACACTCAGAATATGATTCCTCCCTAATTGCAGCTAAGCTAATTAAGGACATCCGAAAGCCACCGTCAATAATTAATGAACTCCTCTCAAACATTAAAAAGGGCAAGCTTCCAGTTCCGAATTAGCAAAGGTGGGCGCGCAATCGCACGTCGGGAAGCAATGCCCTTTGAAGACACGGCAATTACGTAACATGAGGGTGGCCGCCATGTTACGTATTCGTAGGGAATCGTACGCTATCGGGATTGCAGCCGCGCTCCATGCGTTGCGCGAGTTTACGGGGAATTGACAGGATCAGCTTGGGCCGCGGTGTCTGTAGCGGGTTTGTTTTGTAAGAGCGATGCTGACTGATTCAGTTTGTTGACCAGTGGTCCATGAGAATGCTGTGACTAGACGCGCGTGTACCCAATTCTGGTTTTTTACAATGACAGTGCGTGCGGCTTGTTCGGGTAGTCTCTGAAATAGAAGCGAGTTTTGTGTGTGTTGTGTGTGCCACCCCCTCGGTTAACCCTTCAATAGTGACAGAGTAAGTAAATAATCAACCCTCTCAATTCCTTCACCCCGACATAAACCAAATATAATTTGTAGTATTTAATTGCTAAGGAGTTTTAGTCAAGAATTCCGTTTTTCTCGGGAAAATTTCGCGATCGCGTTTTCTAGGATAATGTTATTGATTTTACGAGGGGCTGAACACGGCCGCGCGAGCTGTGCGTGTTGTGTCAAGCCCTTCTACCCTCGTACCGGTCCCAGTCTGAAATAGAAGCACATGCTTTGCTTTCCACCAAAATCTATTGTTGATGTCTAGTGTATGAACTATATGGTCGGTTTAAAGGGTCGGAGGGGGTTGGTGGATGACGACTAGGTGAATTTATAATACCCGGGAATCGTCGGAAGTTACGCCTTTTTGTAATGGTTTTGGATGGGCTTTAATTATCTATTGTTAATTATGCAGAAGGCTGCTATGGCATTTGAATTATAGACGGGTAAATTATTTGTTTAATGGCAGGATATTGTAATTATTTTTGGTCGCTTGCTCACAAATTCGCTCAGACCTTTTTTTATTATTTTGTAGTATTTTTCTTAGAAGTTTGATCCTAAATGTCTTCTCCAGGGATTGTTAATATTACTTACCTTAAATTATTTCGTTGTCCATCACTATATTGGTTTATGTTAGTACCTATATAACTTGTGCAATTTTTTGTATTTGTGTATCTATTTTAGTCTTCTGTTTTGGTTCATCAACTGTTTTAGTTATTTTTTGTTAATATTTTATTATACAGTGCCCGTCTAAAGTCCGTTTTCCCCCCTACTAACTAATTTTTGAACCATTTGAGGTACATCCATGAAACTCGGTACAAGGTAGTCACAGGTCACAACATACTTTTTGACGTATGTAATAATGACAGCTGTCAGTCTCAAGATGGAGGTCGGGCACCATTTTGAATTTTTTTTTTAATGGGAGGGTGACACCTCGTTTTAAAGGTCTTATCGAGTGCAATATCATACTAAAAGTTAACATTTTTCTAACTAAATTTTGTTCTAATTTGTAGTAGAAAAGAGAGTTTATTAAGGAAAAACTACCGCTTACCGGGAAATCCCGAAGCTTACGAATGTGTTCTGCAAATGTAAATTCACAATCAGAAGAAAATAGCTGGTTGCAAAAAATAATTTATTTTTGTAAAAAAAGGAATTGTTACGCTATATTTTAATATGAAGTTGCACTCAATAAGACCTTTAAAACCAGGTGTCACTTGACCCTTCTTCCCACTTCAAATTTTGTTTCAAAATGGCGCCTGACCGCCATCTTGAGACTGACAGTTGTCATTATTGCGTCAAGAAATATGTACTTTTTCTTGACAACAAATCTTCTGCATAATCTGAGTCACAATATGCTGTTCAACATTTTAAGTCACCACCTATTTCGAATTTTACTCCATCTTCCAGCGTATCAGCCAAATAACGAAAGGCATGTTTTACATTTATTATGTTTTTAGAAATATGTTTTCCCATAAACCTGCTATTGTGGTTAATAGCATAGGTCATGTCAGGTCTTATTTTGTTTGACAGTAAACTGCCGATTTCTTCTCTGCATGGATATTTACCATTTATTACATTTTCATTTCTTTCTTTCTTTTATTTATTTATTCAACTCAATAAGGGTTTTAACTGTTTTTTAGATTTTAGTATTCCATTCCAAATCATTTTAGAACTTGTTTCGCGTAATTCGAGTTAACTGTAGTCCATTTTGAATTTCCGATATTTCCACGCATTTCTTTGGTTTGGTTTGACCATAAATCTTTATTTGAAAATCCTTACTTAATCTTTCTGACATATATCTTCAATTTCCATAGTATTTTCTCCTATTATTTATTATGCCATCATATACATAAATCGGGATGATCAAATTATTTGCATCATCTCAACGCGTTACTATTTATTACTGAGCTAAATGTTTCATCTGGTTTCATGGTAATATATTCCTTCCCTCTGTTCACATCCTCTGAGTACTAAACGAGCCTTGAATCTTCCATTATCTTTTATTTTAAAACCCCATTTCTTACTAAAAATTTTCTTATCTTTTGCTTCTTCTTTTCCTACCAATATTCATGTTTCATTATCTTTTAATGACGCCTTCTCTTCTTCAATTGTCTCTAGCATTTTCTTTTCGGTAGGTACCTTTTATTACTAACTTGATTGTACGTAAAAATTGCACATTTTACCATGGTGTTCTTGATGGAAGGTAAATTTGGAAGTAACGAGATAATACGGGAGTATGTAAATCCAGTAGAAGCAAAATGGAACCTGATAGTTTTTAAATTAAGGTGTGACAACGCTGGAGAATACATAAGCAATGAAGCTAGCAATGAAGTAAAAGACTAGTGCAAGAAACGAGGCATTGTTTTGGATTATGCAATACCTTATTCTCCTCAGTTAAATGGAAAAGCCGAAAGTTTGAACAGAACACAGATGGAAAAAGCAGATTCAGGACTTCACAAGGTAATGTGGAATCAAGCGGTACGAACATGATTGGATATGTAACAAATGGCTATCGATTCTGGTACGAAGAAGAAAGATGACTCCTTAGTACGAAGAGATGATTCAACGAAAAGTTAAAAGAAAAGGTTTTTGTATAATGATCACGATGAAATGAAAAATAATGAAAAAGAAAAATCAGAAGATAAAGAACTTAAACGGAAAACTGAACCAGGAGAAATAGAAATCGAAGAATTAAAATATGAAAATTAGGAAGAAGAAGACGGAAGGCATTTGCGAAGGTCGACCAGAAGAATCAAGAAATATAGGTACCATGGCTGGGATATGCATCAACAAATGACTATCGATCGTGGGACGAAGAAGAAAGAATACTCTTAGTACGAATTACTTGAAATTTCCAAATTTGATCATTTTCTTTAGTCTGTAGCTTAACCACTGTGTTTAACTCTTCCGCTGACAGAGACATTTCCTTTCTTCCTTTCTTCCTTTCTCTTTACTTTATTTTACCTCAATCAATCAAGCGTTAACTTAAACTTAAAATGAGGCGTTACGTTACGTAATATTCCTGGTTTAGAGACCTTATTCATCGACATTTCGAAACGAAGTTAAGGGTGCCAGATCTCGAAGGAAAATTAATATAAACTTTTATAGTTTCTTTTTTGCCAAACGCAACATGTTATAAAGTCAGTTGCGTTAGAAAGTTAACATAATCTCAATTCTTCAATTTTTATTCCCCAAAAGTTCCTTATAGTCCTTTTATCTTAAACAGTTTAAGTTTCAATAGTATTTAACTAATTGTACCTAAATTTTCAGAGGAGGAAGGTCCAGATGCGGCGGTGAAACCAAGAGACACTAACCATCACCAGCCATGACCGCGTTCGCCTTCTTTCTGGCGTCCTTCCTGGGCTTTTTCGGTGCCCTGTGCCGTAGCGTCTCGATTATTCCCCATGACACTCATCCGGGTTATAGTGTGAAAAAATTCATCACAGACGACGCTGTCAACTATCACCTGATAGATTCCGGATTCTCCCAGTTCTTCACCATGTTACAAGATGGTTCATTAATGACTATTTCGGACTTAAGTCCGCTAGTGAACCGCCCAATTAATTTAATGGTGTTAGAAGAACGTGCGGATAACTCTACCACCCATAGCCTTCAGGTTTATGTCCTAGATAGGAGGAATATACTGAATTTTAAGGGAGATAATGATGTTAGTGGGAAGATAATGGAGAACGCTCCAGTGGGCACTAGAGTAGATGGTGTCCCTCTCTTGCAAACATATGGTGGGGTTGCCGACGCTCCTATCACTTACAGTATCATTGGAGGCAACATAGGAAACGCTTTTGAGCTACAAAATAGCTTGAGTGGAGTGAGTCTTCCTAATGTAACCGTAGAAGATAGCAATTCTGGAGTATATATCGTTACTGCTCAAGTATTGGATCGAGAAGAGACAGATCGGTACGTTTTGAGTATTCAGGCTTCTGATATAAGTGGTTTTAATAAAGCTGTTGAAAACATAGTCGTTGAAGTCGAAGATGAAAACGACAACAGTCCGGTTTTTACTCAAAAAGTCTATCGTTTCGTCGTAGGGGATGATTCTTTAGACGGGGATAATGTTACCACTTCTTGGAAACGCTTCTCTTCAGTTGGTAAAGTTGAAGCAACGGATGCTGATGGTGATAAAGTAGCCTATCGATTAGCAACCCCAACGAATTATTTGGTAATAGTGCCGCAAACTGGTGACTTACTCTTAACTCAAGAACCAGAAGAAGAAATCGAATTAGAGTTAGTTGTAGAGGGACACGACTTGAGAACTCCAAATAGAATTTCTCCACGACCAGCGCAAGTTCTTTTCCACTTCAAACCAGAAATACCACAAAAAGTGGATCTGGATTTAAATTTGCAAGAATTAGAAAATAAAGAGTTACATAGAACAAAAAGAAGGGTAACTAGAGCAGTTAGGCCAACAAAAAGGGTCGAGTTTCCGGAATCTGAGGGTGCTAATGAAGGGGTTAGTGTTTTTAACTTAGAAAAGGAAGTTGATAGGGAAACTTTTAAAATTAGGGATGAAAATCCTTGGCTAACAGTTGAACCCAATGGGTCTGTAATAGTGAAGAAGAAATGGGACTATGAAGAGTTGGGACCTGAGAAGACCATCGACTTCTGGGTTACCATTACGAACAATGAAAAAGGAGGTGAGTTGTTTAGTTTTCTTTTTATATCTGGTAGTTTATAGTTGCTGGAATCGTTCAAATGGTTTTGCGAAGATAATTTTTTCAGCGTCAAATTGGCCGACAACTGAGTGAAATTATTTCGGCGTTTTTTTTCCACTCAACTTACCCTGTATATTACCATACATTGATAATTTGATGTTCCATAAAAAGACGTCTGTGAAAAAGTCGGAAACAGGTGTTAGTGCCCAATTTTACCAAGTGCTCATTACATCAAATAGCATTTAAATAAACAATTAGTAATGTAATCACGATTCGGTGAGCCGAATCGCCTTAAGAAAAAAGAGACGAAAAAAACTTTTTCCATCAGTATGATGATTTCCAGCTCTGCTACTTGTCCGTGACAGTTGATTTCATTTCAACTTTGTTCTATAATTTATTCTTTTACGGCATCAAAGGAGTATATTCGGTTTCATCAGCTGCGGTCCCATCGAAACTAAATTACCGACAATTTCCTGAGAATCTCGTTTTTTGTTCTCGATTTGCGTGTTTGTAAAACGGTATTGTCTCCTGGAGATTATTTGTACAAACCCCGAGCTGTCGAGCAGAAAGCCGAATAAAAAGAAAAGTTCGATTTTTTAATCGAAACCATTGGTAACTTAAAGACCCGGATATATCCCCACTCCTTTTTGATTAATGATAAATCACGAATAACCTTTTTTCAGTTTATGTAGTTACAAGATTGTATTGGAACAAAATAGAAACTATATATTGAGCTGAAAGTTGCCATTTTGGTTAAAATGTATTGTATTTTAAAATTAAAAGCAACTTTGTCTCATTAAATGTTTGTATGTGTACATTAAGAGCCATTTATTCACCAATAACAGCGGTTTTATTACCATGTTCTCATTTTATGTTCCCACACTAAGATTTTAATTAAACCCTGAAACGGACATCGCGAAAATGAATTCCGTTCCATTGGTTCATCACATCCCTATAATGATCTATAATAATACTTCTGGGCGCGTGTATACGGGACTCATCTTACGAAAAGTGTATCGACAGGCGACAGATTCTGTCGTAATGCAGCGATATTCAGCAAATACTAAAATTTTTACTTTGAGTGATCCCAAAGTATAACCAGATGAAAGTCTCACAGATGATTCTACAAGTCTTTTGGCACATAAAAATGGTAATTACGACTTTTTTGGGTGGTAGCGAAAAAAATTAGGGGTGAAAAAGCAGTAAATCTATCCCACCGTGCGCCGGGAGACTCTCGGGCATCTTACGCGAAAATTACAAGTCGTAGAACTTTGCGTTTTTTTTTTAATTGTTGAAGAAATATTGACGTTTTTAATGGTGTAAATTTTGTGTAAATACAAGAAACCAAACTAATTTTATTGCACCGTATCTAAAATATGTCGCCACATCGGTAAAAATATGTTCCACTTTGAACCTGGATAACTTTTTTTTTCACGATATAGATTTTGTTTTTTCTTACATAGAAAACTTCCTTATGGTATAACGAAGTTATAATTTCCAATAATGTATGGTCGCGTTTCAAAAATAAGTCCGCTATAACACTTTCAATGCGCCGATGTAAAAATTCACTTTCAGTGCACGGGACGAGCCGTGCGAGTGAAAAGGGTAGACTATGGGAAATAGCCGAGCACCAGAAGGAGACAGAACGCGGCCCAGTTACTCTGCAAAAGAACAGCGTTGTAATGCCACCTTTAAAATCTTCTTTCAACGCATTTTCAAAACTCTCCTTCTGTAATAGCCACGAAATAAATGCTAGTAAATGAGGTAGGTACTTGTTTAGCGAAACTTTTACTGTTTACATCATCTGGGGAAGGATAATTTTTATTGGGTACTGCAAAATTTTCCATACATTTTCTTAAAATTGCAGCAGCTCTGTGAAGAATTTGCAAATCTGATAATGTATCACCCGTTGTTTCCAGATTAAAATCAGACGATTCGTCTGTTGAGCTTGCGTCCTCATTTACATGCTTGATTTTTTTGTCAAAAGTTCTTTGCCAGAACACAACAAATCACCTGACCTGACCTGGTCACTGGTCTACGAATAAATTGAATAGAGCCTTTAAATCTTTTCGACAATTTCATTTTCAGTTTCGCGGATTGTATATCTTTGTGTTACTGCAGGTACTTAATGGCAGCTTTTCTTTATTATCTAAGATGTGTTCTTGAATCCAAGAAGAAGATGTTGAAAACAAGCGATCGGTACTTTTTGTATTTCTGTCAGTTTTATTTTTGTGGGAATTTATATTTCTGGTTGATATGTACTCTGCGTAGCACAATTTGTGGTATTTTGCATCGTATGCAAATAAGTCTTCATACAAAATCAGTCTAGAGATAATACGATTGTCATTTCTCTATCTTGCAGCATTTTTATGCGAGTGGAATCACCCGTGTCTATAGTAACAAGGACAAACAATACATAATTAACCAAATAAAACATTTAGTACTACGATACCAGTTTGAATTGAAGTAAGTGATTTCCTTTTTCTTTTGCCAGATCCTCCACAAATTAAGGCAGTGGATAGTAGTCCGCAAGTTACGGAATCCCATCAAGTGTACTACAGTTCCGCAAGTTATGCGTTATACTTTCGTATAAGTACTTCGTTAGTTCAATCCCCACCCAGCAGCGTTTGTGGGTAGGTAGGTTATCGTAGAGAGCTAGTGGTTTGTTACTCTCGGGCCTGGTAGGATCGGCTCCCGTAAACGTTATTTTTATCTCACGTTTCCACATTATCTTTTTCGCATAAAATGCGTGTGTCTGGTGCGAGGACAAGTAAAGGGTCTGTCTAAAATGCGTTGATACACAATATTTAACACCTGTTCGCATGCCCGCACAACTTGCGGAACCGTAATGACAAATGATAGTGATCCGTAACTTGCGGACTACTATCCACGGCCACAAATTAAACACATGGTTCTAACGTTAAATTGATCCTGTCTTCTAGGTATTTAAAAGCGTATTGCTACTAGAAGCCGCAGAACCATTGTTGTGTGAGGGTTCACGATTTTTAGTATTGAAAATACTTCTGGGCTCGTGTATATGGGACTCATTAGTATTGAAAATACTTCTGGGCTCGTGTATATGGGATTCATCTTACGAAAAATGTATCGACACGCGACAGATTCTGTAGGCGGCGCGCGCAGTCGAGGCCGCTAATAAATTAGATGGAGGCGGCTATCGGCTAGCCAGATCGCCAGATGTAAACTAAGGTACGGCGAGGGCGAGTACCGTTTAAGAGGGATATCGCGTTGAAATAAAAGTCCAAACAGTACAAAACGGATGCGTTAATATTTTGTTACGTATTGCGTCAGTTTGACTATGTGCCTTGTGCTTGTCACAAATCATTTCTTTTATTTTATTGTATCAATAATATACCAAATTTAAACGGCACAGATCACTTTTGTTGGATATCTTAGAAGCCGAGCAGTTGTGTCGGTATTTTCAATACGCCTATGATACTTGCGTAAGATGCGAGGTGTGTGAATTTTTTTAATATCAATGCCTTAAATCAAACCTCGTCCGTGACGCGCCGAGTTGTCCAAATAACTTTGTCAGCACTTACATCTTATTGGCCCTCCTCAGGAGAAAACTTTCCCGGTCGGAGGAAATTGCGATTTTCATGCTTCGAACTCCGACACTTTTCGTAACACACGTCGTGATTCATCAGTGTTCGATAGAATCAATATATATAGTATTTGTACCCTCAACCCTCATAATCCCCCATCCCCCTAATTCTCTCTAGAAGACGGATGTTTGATTTACCAGAGAATAATACTGGGAGAAAATTGAATCTGGATTTTGACACAACACTTCTATAAAGTGCATAGAGGATAATTTCGTGTTTAATCATAAGATGTCTGTCGGTTGAATTGGCGCGAAATTGCGAATCCAGAATGGGGTTATAGAAATTTATCATTCTTTTGGGTTTATAATGAAAGTAATTTTACTGCAGCTTGCTCCTATTCTGTGAAAGTTGGCTGTGATTGTTAAAGATCAAATGTCTAAATTTAACTTACAAGAGGAGCGACCTCGGGAGCGACTCAGGTTCGATCCCCAAGAGAATTTCTCATTTTTTACGTCTAAATGGACGATCTAATTATTAATTCATCCTTAAATAGTAATTCCTTGTTTTCTGTTCATAAAACTTTAATGCACCACCTCTAAAACTCTGGCAGTATTTTGTTACTGCTTATCATTATTTCCTCTTATGCATAGGTACCTACCGCTTCCTTTATTACAGAGTAGAGACAGTAAAAATGATGAGGATGATTAACATTTTAAAACTAATTCTTCTCGCTTACAGTCGTAAATTTCTCACATAAAAACAAAATTTCTCAGGCTTATTTAGAAAACGAATAATAAAAGTCGAAGATAAAAAAATCAGGTCTCAATTTACTTTTAGAATCTAAGATTGAATTGTCATGGTTCGTTGGTTCTTTGGCCGTTATAGCAGAGCTGAAACAAAAAAATACTGTTTGTTGAAATATAAAATGTTTTAGAGAAATTCGATCTAGTATCAAAAATATTAGAAATGAGGCAGGAAATATCCTAATCGGAGCGGGGAGAAGGCGGATAGGTGGAAAGAATATTTGGGAAAATTATATGCGGGACAAGAAGTACGAGATATATTAGAAAGCGAAAACAGTGTAGAGGGGGACAACCTACCTAGGGTGTCCTAGCACTAAAAAGTTCCAGACCAGGTATAGATGGCTTGCAGGCAGAAATCTTAAAGTGTACAGGTCAAGAGGCAATAGATCGTTTATTTAAACTAGTTAGTCGCATATACCTGACAGGTGAGATTTCAGAAGATTACAAAGGGAACATCATAGTAGCTTTGCCAAAAAGGAAAGGCGCGGATAGGTGCGAAAATTTTAGAACGATCAGTATAACTTCCCATGCGTCAAAAATTTTAGCTAGAATTGTTCAAAGAAGGATGGAGAAAAGGGCGGAAGAAATATTAGGAGAAGATCAGTTCAGATTTAGAAGAAATAGGGGTATGCGCGAGGCCATTCTAACTTTACCAGTAATAATAGAAAAAACAATAGAAAAGAGAAAATTCGGCAAAATTCTTCGGTTGACATTGGTTAGTTCACTTGGAAAGTGCAAAATTTACGAAATGAGAGGATAGAATGAAGTTTATTGGTTTTTTATATATCAAGAGAGTTCCGTACCTTTTTAAGACATTATACCATGTGACAGTAAAGTCCGAACATAGTGATTTAATACTGGAATTATGTTTTCTTGCAATTCCTGCTATCCATTAAACCACACGGTATAATGAGTATGTATAATACAAATTTCTTGTCGAAAAATGCCTATTTTGTTTTGACTTACATTGCTTAGTTTTACCTATTCAGATTATTTTATACAGTTGTGTAAAGCAAAACAAAGCAAATACAAATTAGAATTTCACGTCCATGCCATTAAGAAAACCCTCATGACTCGGGAAAGCGAAAACTTTTGTTCTGAAAGGTTACCCTGACTACAGATGTGTAGCATGTGCTGCGGTAGCCAGGATGTTGTCACAACTTTAAATGGTAGACATTATTTTTTACGAGGAAAGGGGGATGGAACGCTATTGTATTACCCGTAAACACAGCTCTTTTATTCTCGAAAACGACATTAGCTTAGAGTGTACCTAATGACATCTGATACATCATTTTCTGATCATAATCATTATAGACTCAAATGGATTACACTGATTACTATCGCTGATGACACTGTCGTCGTCTCATTGTAGGTAGGTACAATCTTTCCGTGTTCGTCACTAATTATAACGCTATTCGTTGTGAAGGTTGCGTAAACAAACAGAAACGCATCTCGTATTACAGCACCGAAACAAGAGAAGGCAGAAAAAGTGACTTCCTCTTCAGCCTGGAGCGGTTCGCGAGCTTAATAACCAGTGGTTTTTTCCGGAATAAAAAAACAAATGAAACACGCGATCTTGCGACATATTTGATGTTACGGTATTCGATATCCTTTTGTTCTATGTGCAGATGTCTCAGAGTACGGGATCTGAAGATTTTAATGGAGGAAAAACTTTTCTGTATTGTACGCAGTCAGGTCATAAATTCTGTCAGAGCTTGGTGGCATTGCCATTATAAATATAGTCACGCACCAACAACACTTTTTAAATTACTACAAAATTTGACAGAATAATTGGGTTATTGCACTATTGGAAGATACACTGCCATCTGCAGATGACTACCGTGAGCTGGCTGAACTCCTTTGGTCGAACACCACCAGCCATAAAAGTTGTTGAGACTTGTAACTGGTGGCTCTGCAGGTGATATCGTCAATGATAAATGATGCTTTTCCGCTGGTATGCGAATAATAGGCACCGCAGGAATCTTTCTACAGATGAGAAAGGCTTTACGATTGAAGAACATCCGACATGGATAAGACTGGAGCTAAGCTGCATCAAGGGGCCATTCAAGAGGGAGTTATACAGTTCTTCAGTGCTACAACGCTCAATAATGAGCAATGGTTTTTACAACAAGAATATACATTGACTCATAAGGGCAACTCTTCACAAGAACGGTTTCGCCACCAAAATATTGATTTGATACACGAAGATTGACGAGAGAATCGAAGAAGGTGAAGAAAGACGGAAGGAATATTTACAAAGGATGGAAGATAGTCGCGTAACAAAACAAGTTTTACGATATGCACCAAGAGGAAGAAGAGATTCCCCAAACTTGTCCACTCGTCTCCTAATATGTCTTCCACCTCCTTTCTTGAACACATTCTTTAGCCACAATTTTGCCTCTTTAGATCATTTTCGAAGGTCTTAAACCACCGGTTCCCGTTATTTGCCAACAGCACGATGTTGACTATATAATGATAACACCCATACCTCTGCTGACTCGATTGCTGACCTCAAGACTCTTCCATCTGATTGTGTAGGTAATGTCCAAATTTTCAAATTCGCTTATGATACAAAATTTCGAATGGAACTCGCTCTGTTCGTTATACGTCTATTAGTATTTTACAAGGTATTTTGAATCGACCAAATGCATGACTGACTGTAGACGCTTTATGGTTATGGTTATGATAGTTACTAGGATTCTCTTTTCTTTTAAGAGGTGTAAAGCGGTTTTCCATCCATGGTGAATAATTTTGCTATTATTTCTGTATTTCCTCAGCTTAAATAGCTCCACCATTACGACAAAATATCGGAAGTGATCTCGATACTTTGCCGTTATTATCCTTGATCAATATCGTATAACTTGGCGCTCCCTCGTCGTCCGAATTCTCGCCATCCCTCTCTGCCTTCTCTTCAGTCCAATAACAATCTTGCGTCTTTGTCTTGTTCACTAGAGGTACCTAATCTTTCCTTCCATACGACACGTGACTGGCGTCCCCCAGCACCCCATGCCAATCAAACTGGAATGCCCTATTGTATTTATATGGATTTTTTCGACCGTGTTTTGATGATGGCTCGTGTTAGGGATCATGCATGCATTTATTTGGAATTTATTATCATGGTCATGGTCTAAGCGATGCGTTAAGGGCGCTTTTATTCCATTAAACTTTCGATAAGGAAAGGAACGTGCTCTTTAAATTCAATCTTAAGTATTTATACAGAATCTTTGGAAGTCTATTTCGAAGTAGGAAGATAAAATTTTATGAAATTCCACTATTGAAACGGTCACTGGTCAATTTCGACCAGGTTTTAGACAAAAATGACTTCAACGTCCATAAGAAAAATAAAGGTTTTAATAGTAGACTAACTATATGTCAATATAGCAGAATCTTCAATTTTCCACTGGTTTATAAAAATGATATACACTGCGTGTGTTTAACTGAATCATCTCGGCAGAAACTCCATCATAACGAACTTAAAATTCACGTCTGAACTCAAGTCATCGTCGCGTTGTAAATATAGACTTCGTGCCTGCATGCCGCTTTACTTCCCTCCAATTTGCATACAGCTCGTGCTACTAAGCCTAATAAGAACAAAACACATCCGTTCCCCAACATTTTTGACATTTGGAAAATAAAAACAAACTTTAATCTTTAATCGGAAAAACCGCCCGGAAAATGATTTATAGTATCCGATACTCCACCTGGTCTAATTGGATCTCCCACTTGTTTAATTTGTTTTGATACTCATTTGTCAGGTTTTATAGTTATCTCACTCTAACTATAGGGGTTTCGCGGCACGAAACCATTAATCAATAGCTGTATCGAGATACAGATGGGCCTCTTAATGTGCACAGCCGACGGAGCTTTTGATGAATAGTGGTATTTAAGAAATTTGTAAATATATAAGCTGTTCATAGGTCGAGGAAAAGAACATAAGCAATTACTATTCGGTATTATATCGGCTACAGTTGTTATTAAGGGCGGACTTTTCCAGAACTCGTCATTAATCAACCGTTGACAATTGTATCGCAAAAAGTTCCATTAGAAAATTGTCATGAGCAACCTCGTCCTAGATTTCAAGACATTATCAGTGCTGAAAAGTTGTCCTTTATAATCTATGTAATGTGTAGGTCACGTAGATATTGTGAAATCTTAATTTCTGAACATTTTGGCAACGAAACGGAGACACGAATTGATTTCTTATTAGGTTTCTGCTGCCTATGCATTTTCTGTTTTTTTGCACAAGTTATGGTCTGTCGTCATCTTCTCGGACATTTGGTTTACAGGAAACCAGTCATAGCTCAAAGCTGCATTTCGTCATATGTGATAATTTCCTTATCATTCTAGCTTTAAAATGTATCGCATAGATTTTGGTCAGTACAACCCCTATGAGATTACATGGACTGCCTGCAAAAACTTAAATCCTCCGAGGTTTACTCGTACATCCCCACCTTGTGACTGTCTATCTTCCAAACATTCTTCATATAATTGATCGTGTAGGTACAGACAAACTTTCGCGTATTTTTCAATCCTCATAGCAAAATCCCACATCCTCCTTACAGAACATGGATGAGTAAATTCAGAAATGTAAAACATTGCAAGAAACCTTTTGGCGAAGTTAATTTATTCTTTCGTTACTACATTACAATTTACAACTCTCTGAATCTAACAAGAACGGTTTTCTAGCCATTTAGGCATCGTATGTTCTCATAAAAAACAAATAAAGGTCTTCCCCGACTAGTTCCATTAATACCAAACACAAACAACTTTTTATTCGGATCTGTACTTTGAAGTGGAGCTCAATATAACAAAACTAGGCACCCGCTGCTAAGCTTTACACAACTGTCATTATCGGATCGGCAGGAGCCCGTCTAAAATAAAAACGAGTTCCCATCTGAGAATTAATCTATTAGAACACTGCCTACGGAGCCAGACAAAAAAGCGAACGAAGATTAATTCGACGGGGGCAAAAGTGTTTAAGAGGTGCCAATTTGTGAATAATCGAAATTCCTGAGTTGTCAAATTATCGTGTTTGGTTAAAACAGGTCAAACTATCGATGAATTGCAAGTGGAGGAATTTTCATAGACAATCATCGTTCCTGCTATCTCTCCATACCTATCTATCTTTGTCCATCTTGAATCCAGTTCGCATATTGATTGGTAGTAAAAGCCTTTTGTTTTGGCCTGGAACGATATTTTTCTTGGTGGCAAATCACATTTGTACCAAAAGTTCTTTTGTAACGTGCATTATCTATTGCATCCATCAAACATTTGTTCAAGAGACATTCCTAGTCCTGACCTGATCTGTCCTTTGTCTTCTTTTTCTCCCGGTTTTCTTGTGTACTGTTGTCTTGACTATGAAATATATTAGGACAATTCATTAACGTTTATTTCGAAAACATTGCCTTCCTCTGGCGTCCTCCCATCTACACCCTCTCCGTACCAGTGGCTCAGCAACTCCACTGTTCCAAGTCCTCTGCGATCTTTTCCTATTGCCCTCTATCCTTCCTTCCAACATCATCTTTACGGTTTTTTATTCTCTGTAAATGTCCCCACCACCTCAATTAGCGTTGTTCTATGAATTCAAAAGTGAGATGAATCTTAGCTTCCTTCTTATCTGTAAATCCTGACCTGACCTGACCTACTTCTTGCTTGGACTCTTCTCTATCTCAACTCCTAGGTATTTAAATATGCTAACCTTGGCCTTTTCTTTGTTCACGCCGTGCTCTTCTAATTTATCATTCCATATTCGTATATTTCTTGCATGTGCTGTCTGTTTTCCGTCTTCAGCCATATTCGTATGTTTCCTTGCATTTTCTGTCCGCTTTCCGTCTTCAGCACAACGTTGCCTGCGATCTTCCCATGATTTATCACACATTTTTAGAAAGAGTTCTTTCTTTTCCCATGTTCTTTAACTTTGCTCTTGTGATCCTGTCCACTTCTGGTGCTTTTCCACTTTTTTATTTCTATGGTTGCACGTTCTTCAATTTTGATTTCTCTCGCCTTGCCCTCCATTCTTGTGTTAGCTAGCTTTTGGTTCTTCTGCCTCATCTAGTTCTTCCTTACTTTCTAACAAGCTAACAACGTTAGGAAATATCCCTTCCATCCTTCCATACGGGGTACGCAGTTCCATAATTTAATCATGCGTCATAAAAATTTCTAGTATTTAGGTTATTTTCATATTTGTTTAATTAAAATAATAAAATTGGCTCTTGGATATATATCCATATATCTATCTTGGCTCTGCCAAGAACCCCGAAATATCTTGGCATCGGTCCCCGTCTACAAAATTGCATTTTTTTTGCTCATCAGGACAGAACCGAGTTTCTTTCAAACCGAAACACAATCGGCAATGTTGATTTACGGCAGCTTTTACACGCATTAAGCGAAAATTCAAAAACACGCATCCGGAAAAATAGGCTTCTCCCAGATTTAATTCGGAAAACTGGTCGTAAATTTTCGGAGTGAACAAATAGCTCTTCTGAAGGAACGCCAAAAAACCCGTTATCGGCGAAAACCGCCGTCGAATGCTCCGCAGTGAATGAAAAGAAGGGAAATATATTTGCTTTTTATCTCTATTTCATTGGTGGGATTTTAATATAGGTAAAACGGTTGTCACTGTAATTTATTGATGATAATTCAACTTACTTTGGATACTGTCTGAAGGCGTTTTTCAAACAGCTTGCTACCGTTGGAACAGCAAATCTGAAGTTAATGAGCGGCAGCAGACACAAATTTGTTATCTCCCAGGGAAAAACAAGCACATTTCTAGTTCTAATCGTAGAGTGGTAAATGGCCTCACCCCCTATCGTCAGGTGAAATCCCCTTTAACAGAAAATTTGAGGTTAATGGAATGAAGTTGAAAATCTCAATTCTGAACCGTTGCGACGGGGAAGTACCTATTTTGTAATGTCACTCACAGTTCGCGAGCAGAAGAGTCATGTGACATGGCTTACTACCTTGACTTCACACCGGACAGAAATAACGGAGTAAGTGATTTTGACCTATTAAAGTTTACTAACAAACAGTAACATTTAATAGCGACAAATAAAATCCATTTCATAAAACTTTTTGAAAATCGGAAATACCCCAGGGTGTTAACTACCCTTAACGCAATGCCAGACGAATTTATTGCTTTACGGTGTTGCGTTCGTTCCGGAGAGCTGCAGTTAAATCGCGATTGCGACCGGAACGACGGTCGTCTACGCCGCCGCCGCTTGCCGCGTCGTTGTAGTATACGAGGCGGCTGTCGCTGCAAGTGACGTGTTCTTTACCGCGCCGGGCGTGGCGAAAATCAATATTGCGCACAGATAGGCTGAAGAAATTATGTATACAGTATGAGTACTCCAGAAAAGCGCGCCAAGAAGCGCGGTGTTAAGGACCTTTGGTGGGATGTGCATTTTCTTCTATTCCCATATAGAAATTTTAAATGGTACAAAATGCTCAACATACGACATCAGATTTTAATTTTTAGTTTGGCAAGATTCGATATAGTAGATCAAGCGGTTCGAATTTCAATTACATATGTTAGTTGGGGTAATCGGAAACGCTTTTCATTAAACCGACTTTATAAATTTTTATCTACACAATTTCTTTTTCTATTCTTGTTTAATTGTACAGAGCGCTTCTTGGGGATGTTCTCTTCTTACTTTTCAGGTACTAAGTGCAAGTTTGTAAAAATAAAAAAATACAAATTGTTTTCATTTACCCCTGTACTATATAATAGAGAATTCTCGCTTATTTTTACATAATTTCGTGACATTCTTAAAGTATAGAAAAAGAAAACCATGCATACACTAACAAAATCGTATAAAAACTTTTGTTTCCGATTACCCCGATTTTAAGTTTTCATTTGCCCCATCCGTAAATTTCTGCGGGGTGAATGGAAACACCTGTTACACATTCTCAACTTTTATTTCTAACCTAAAAGCCATACTGCATTGCAAGTGCCTCCGTAACCGGCGTCGGCTACAGTTTTATAGGTGTATCGTTGCCGGCGCCTGCGTGTGTCTGGTGCGAGAGGGCAGCTAAGGGGTCTGTTTAAAATGCGTATGTGTTGTATAAGTCTTTTTCGTTCCCAAATAGAAGCGCGACGGCAACTATACGCAAGGCCGGCGCCGGCTACGGAGGCACTCCCTACTGCATTTACTAATGCACTATACTAACACATAAATATCGACAAAACTTGTATTTACTTGTCGACATTTGGAAGGCAGTTACTGCAATTGCAACGAACTTACTTTCTAAATATAATACGCAACGCTAGAGAACCATCGCATTACTCAGCTGACAAAAACGAAGTGAGGGCTGTTTTGACAGAGGTTTTGACTTCAGTATCATTTTAGCCAAACAACAGGAAGTAATCCAGGGGGAAAGTTGAATTAAAATTGTAGAACACAAGCAACGTTTACTGGTGTTTCCAATTACCCCTTGTTTCAATTACCCCAACTGACCCTACTAGATGCAATAAAAAATCATATTTTAAGAAATCTTAACATATTTTCTAGCCGATTGACATGCAAAATTCCAAAAATGGCAATGGCTGGTTTAAATGGTCAAAAGTCGTATTATACTAGTTTACAAGGTTTATCTCCTACCCTGTGACGTTCATTTCCTCTAATTTGTGCCTTAATGAGCTTGATCACTTTCTGCTTTGGTTCCCTGAATGCCTGAATATTCGGATTTTCTGATATAATTTTTTGTAAAATTTGTATTGAAGGTTAAAAAGACAGAAACTGTTTAACGTACAATCTAGTATTTCACTAAGATCAGCTTGACCTAACCTACCACTGAACTAATAAGAAATGAGAATTATGGAAACTTTCAAAGTTACTATCTCTACTATCAGAGTAAAGCGGAAGCGATTTAACTGAAGTAAACCGTTTTATTGCCTTGTTTTGATTACCCAAACAAACATCCACAAAAAAAGGACAATGAAGAAATCTCAAAGTCGGGATTAAAAAACGCATCGATCTTCTACGGTGAATTATGCCCTGATGCAGAAGACTAAATTTATTGTGATTTACGGTGTCGTTGACATCAGGGAATTAATCACTTAATTACACCACAGCGTTCGTTTGGTCAGTGCTTACAATTCAAAATTACTCATTAATGTAAAATCATGTCACTGTTAATTTTTACGGGGTCGAAGGCCTTAGATTGTAGAGGGGAGAAAAATGACATTTGGTTCATGAGAAAAAGTGTGCTGCGGCAACGCGACATTCTTCATTTGAAACATTTATAGCCGTATTTTTTGTCTTATGCTATAATATGTAACAGTACTGTAGTACAAGGCTTACTGTGAAAGAAGTATCATTATCACTTTTCTTTCAAGGTCATTTTCCCCAAAAATTTTGGTGTGAAACTCATTTAATTAGCTTCATTTATGTATCTAGTACCAGCAGGACATTCTTCATTAACGTTTCAAATTAATTGGTGACGCCATCTCAATTAAAATGCTCGAATGACATATTATGCAGATGCTGCAACCTCCTTTTGTTTCAACGTTCTATTGTTTCTTTCCCAGTAATTATGACAGAGTGCCGTGAAAAAGTGGAAAGAAAGATGACGAACAAACGGTAAAATATTGATAAATGCGAGGAGGGGATTTTCTAATGACAGATGGTGTAGTATATGTGCAGGGGTGATTATTGAGTAAGGTCTGCTTGGGGTGAATTTGATACTAATAATATCCTGTATACGTGTAAAATAAAATACGCAGTTTTGTCGCAAAATTTTATTGCAATAAAATAACCAGACTCGATACTTACCACCTCACACCATAACTAACCCCTGGCAACGATTTTTCCCAAAACCGCCTAAGAATTATGGAAATCGTCGATTGACACATTGCCCATGCTTGACTTTCTTCCAGAGCAATTCCAATATTACGTAAATTATGAGATCTTCTAGAAAATTTCCACTGCGTAGACTAACAGAGAATTTTCATTTATCGTCGCAAATTGTATCCAGATAGGCAAACACTCGTGCAATAATGCAATGAAAACAGATTTAAGAGGGGTGGAATTGTGAGAAAATCAATTTCGCCATTTCTTTCTTCCCTTATTTGCGTATAAAGTTTATTAAGCTTGGCGGTGTTATTCAATTTTAGCATAGAGTCAGATTACTACATTGATTGTTGGCTGTTAAATTTGCAGAGTAAATTCAGTGCTAACTAGATCCTGAATAATTGATTGTGCGAAGTGAGAATGCTACAACTGTTTCTAGTACCTACCAAATTTAGACATCGCATCGGTTCAAATGGTACTGAAACGCTTCTCTTTTCCTTAATAAAGTTGTTTCATATTGCCAATTCTTTTATTATTAAGATTTTTAGGTATGGGATTGATAATCAAACTGTCAAGCGTTGGTCAACTTTGTACAGCGAATAAGCGACGGCATATTATCGATAATATCGATAAGCGATATTGGAAAAATCCGATATCGATATAGATATTTTCTATAATACATATCGATATTTTGATAATATCGATATTTTCCATATTTCGATAATACATACATATTTATATTTTGAGTTAATATCAATATTTCCGAAATTTCGATAATACTGATCTATATTGTCGATAATTTGGTAATATCGATAGTTTTGTAATTTCTGTGAATATTATCAATGTGGTAGTACCGATATTTTGGGCAATATCGATGTTTACCAAGATAATATTGATAAAATATTAGCAGTAGTGGGGTGACTTCGATAACATTTTTTAGTTTGCTTCACCCACATAAATATTTTGTTTTCTTTAGTTTAAGTACGCTCCTAACTAGGGCTGCAAGATGTTATTGATATATCGATTTATATAGAAATTATCGATAAGCGATATTGGAAAAAAACCGATGTCGATATATCGATATTTTTATAATATTCCCGATATTTCGATAATATCGATATTTTAGATATTTCAGTAATATTGCTAGTCCTGTAATTTCTATGAATAATATCAATGTGATAGTACCGATATTTTGGCAATATCGATGTTTACAAAGATAATATAGATAAAATATCAGCAGTGGTGGTGTGATTTCGATAACATTTTTTAGTTTTCTTCATCTACATAAATATTTTGCTTCCTTTAGTTTACGCTGCTAACTAGGGCTGCAAGATGTTATCGATATATCGTTTTATATCGAAATTATCGGTAATATCGATAAGCGATCATGGAAAAAACCGATGTCGATATATCTATAATATTTCCGATATTTCGATAATACCTATCGATATTTTAGATATTTCAATAACAATGATAGTTTTTTAATTTCTATGAAGAATATCAATGTGAGAGTACCGATATTTTGGCAATACCGATGTTTACAAAGTTAATATTGATAAAATATCAGCAGTAGTGATGTGATCTCGATAACATTTTTTAGTTTTCTTTATCTACATTAATATTTTGTTCCTTAAGTTTACGCTTCTAACCCTGAGAACAAAGATGACTTTTTGTAACACTGATTTACAAAGTCATTCGGTATCAACTTCATGTGGTATTCGGTGAACACTAGGGCTGCCAGATGTTATCGATATATCGTTTCATATCTATATTATCGATAAGCGATATTGGAAAAAACAGATATCGATGTATAGATATTATAGGAATGATCGATATTATCGTAATTATCGATAATATCGGAAATATCGATATAATCTCATTATCGATACCAAATCGATGGAAGTTATAGCTAGGTCTAAAATATGCTTTGTTCAGTTCTCTATTCCAGAGTTCTAATAGTCGATCCACACTCGATGTGGTCAATGCAATTTCAGATTTGATTGTCTTTGTAATGGAATTGAGCTAATACAATAAATTGCCGGAATCATCTCGAAAGTTTACTGAGAAATATCCCCATTGTTTTCTTTCCGACCGCGATTCAGCATGGCATTTAAGAAGATTATGCTCCATAATAACGCTTTATGACAGATTAATAGCTTAAGTGTACACAAGTCCGCGATGCCCGTTCAAGATAACTTCAAGCACAGCCGTACAACCCAAACCAATGTTATCTGATTTCAAGTATGTCTACCTCCTCCTGTCCGTTTTGTTTGCGTGGGCCTTCTTTTCATATTAAATTGTCAGGCGGCATGCACGAGAATATACTCGCATAGCAATTATTCTATCGCTGAAAACATCTTGGCGTAAATACCGTAAGAGTAAATATTTGATCGCTTGTTGCCTACAGCGGGCTCGATACGTTGATAGTTACCAATAAGTGAGGACTTAATTTAAAATGCTATTTCGAAACTTCTGTGATGGATGAGTTCCAACCGAGCGCTCGTGCCTACCAAAGATGTTCAAACTTTGTCGCGTTGTTCCATTTTTGGAGTTTACTCCTTAAGAATCGATTTTCAGTCCTAGCCCGCGGTACGTAAATTTTATGGGTAGCAAAATCAAGCGTTTCATTTCGCGTTAACTAAAAGTAACGCGTTACGTTACCTGTAACATTGCAATTATGTACGTATCTATGGATACGGCTGTTTATGCCTGACTGCATAGAGCATGGAAATAGTGAAAATAGAGTGGCATAGAGTAGATATGACAGTTGGCGTTGTAAAGTCAGCATTTTCAGTGTTTGTTCGTTCCTAAATTCGTTGAATCTATTGATTTAATATGGAAAAACCTAATATTAAATACTCCAAATATTGCTTAGTGCCGAAATGTGAATCAACGCCTATTCGAACACCAGGAAAAGTATTTATTTCATTGCCAGTGGGATCGACGTTTAGCAGATTGTCACTTAATTACTGAATTTATAAACAATTTATATTTTGATGTAGTTGGACATTTTCGAACATAAACCATCTGATAAATACACATTTGGGTATAAAACTGACATTCGTGTGTACCCTATTATCAAGTGATTGAAGTTAAAATAATCGTTCGTAAGGAGTAAACCCCAGTCGTGCGTCGGAGCTGACACACACAAGTTTCTTTATTTCTTCTGTGTTTGGATATTTTAGCATGGATAGTTTTAACTAGATAACGAGATAACATTTATTTAACCTTTATTTTGAACTCCCAATTTACAGGATCATATTGCGTCTGGCTCGGAATTGTTTTGAAGTTTTTCTGGCTCGGTTCATTTAAATAATTTTCCATTTAATTTGCATATCAATTTGCATTGATAATTCAATTTCCCTTCGACCACTTTGGGCTAATCAGAAACTTCACCTTTTACCAGATCTAAACTTGAATTGCAGAAACGATGGAATCATTTCTGAGAAATTCGTTTACATTTTAGTAACATATTTCAAGGAATCATACGTACATGGGACGTCTGTCTCTGCTTTGAGCGGGCGAATAAATTAAAAAACTGACATGCAATTTACTTGTGACGAATATTGCGAGTATATGGAGATGAAGTGCTGCATTTCTCTGACGAATTGCGGAGTGACATTTCTCGGCATTTAGGTTCTATATTCGCGGCGACTCTTTCCATTAGTTTAAGTGATTAATAGTAGCTACGTGTCAGAGGTCTATTTATAATAAAATTCCCTCGTATAAAATGAAGTCGTATCTTAACCTTGTCAGGACCATTAGTGAAAAAGTGTCCGTTATATGTACCGCACAGTGTCAAAAGTCTCTCAGGTTGGGTTTTTTTCGAGGAATGACAAGCTGGTATTGAAAGTTAATTTAACTAGATATTTGCGCAATATGGAACACCAGGTGAAGAATAAAAAGGATCTGCACCATGTCTGTAAAAATCAAATAAAGCCTTCCTCATTTTCCTAAATCCTTTTCATCCCGTACTACTTGGCCTTCCGCACGATTTCCGTGTCCTATCTGGAATTCCATCATTTTGTCACGAGTGCATTCTCTCGATCACAATATATGCACTTCAGAGGACGCCACCTCGGCATTTCCTGTTGCAGCGACTGAAAGGTCAATTCGAACTCATGCAACTTTGGTATCGAATCAATACTCTCGGACTGCTGATGTACGTATTTTTGGGGGGTTGTTTTCCCTCGAATCAAACCACGCCTCGGGAAACAGGAAATGTACTAGGAACTGCTGAAAAACAACATATTCTCTAGCAGCGATTCTTTCACACAAAGTAGGTATGAGGGAAGCGGAGAATAAAAATTTGGGAACTAAATGTTTTAATTCTGAACTGCGAAGTTGGGGGCTAGCAATTATCCTGCGACTGTTAATTTGGATTCGTCCTGCGTGTTTAGACTGCGCCATGTTCAAATAAACTAAAAGAAGTTGCTAAGTTGCACATTATATTTCCAGTACTCAATTAATCTAATTTTATAAAACAGTTCCACGCAGATGAACATCATACTCTAACGTACAAAGTAAACTTAATAAAATTACAAGAATCCTAAACTCTGAAACATTAACAGGCTAACGACAGGCTAATAAAAGTGTTGTTTACAACATGGTCCATCCTACTGGTACTAATAAAAACCACGCAAAACAAAATGACATGTATTATTAATAAACTTCTAAAGTATCGTGTTATAAGCAGAGAATATGTTTAGTTGCTCAGTGATGTTTCAATAAATGTTATAAATATTCATGAACATCATCGTTAAAACAACGGATAAATATATTGACATCACTGTTAGTGTGCTATTCTGTACATACCTTTTACCAAAAGTGATCTGTAAATAACTGAATTTAGACTACCCTTCTTCGACTAAGAGCTAAGGGTATTATCGGCGTATAACCTATATGTCCTACCGGCAATATCTCTATACAACAAAAGAAATCGGTAGTTAATAAGATAACAATCCGATAGGGCGTCCCAGGAGCTTCAACCAAATTAGCCTACTATGATAAGACAGTAGCAGCTCGTGACTTGTTCAAGAGGGAGGGTTCTGAAAAAAACCTGAAGAACGTAAAGGTAAAATTTTATGAAGTCTGAAACAACATTTTCTTCTCGGTTTCTTTTGCCAGAAATTGGGACAATTTGTGCTATCGATTCCGTAAAACTACCTTATTTGATAGCGGATGTTTCTATCAGTAGGCACATGAAGTTGTTTAATTTGTTACCAATCAACACGAAAAATATTGCGTCTCTCAAAAGATTTCAAAATATTATTTAAAAGCACCTCGTTGCCGTTACTTGGAGATTTCAATTGACTTCATTTCATAATTTATTTGAGAGAAAGAAATGGTAGAGTTTCTTAAAATACATTATTTATTTACGGCAAATAATTAATTTGGTAGCTACAAATATATAATTTATTTGTTACAAATAAATAATATATTTTAACAAATAAATAATATATTTTAACAAACTATGATTTATTTCTGTCAAATAAATTATGAAATAAATTGAAATAAAATCTGCAAGTAGATGATTTAGTTAATTGAACTGACATACTTATTTCGCTGTATGCAGGACTACCATTTATTTCACAGAAATAAAATTCACATTGATATAAATAAACCTTTCTCTCAGTGTAAGAGATCATATAGTCGTAAGATAGATAAAAATTAAACGGATGAAAATTCGGTGCTTGATTTTCTTTTAGATTAGACAATTTTGAGAAGGCGGCAACCTAGAGCCCTTTATTACAAACCGCCACTAGTTCATTCCTTCAGCATAAAATTTTGCATATACCCCACGTGACTCTTATCTGTCAAAAATTGACTCTATACAAAAACTGGTAATCGTTAATTGCGCGTAATTACAAGCAATTTTCATTATTTTTTTTAGAGAAAAATGTCAATAACGTGGGAAATCTTCAGAATGTGTGTAAATTTATGTAATTTATGTAAACGAATGTCAGTTTTAAAGGTGTCACTAGTGTCTGGATCAAAAAGAATATATCCGACAGCCAACGTGATCAGTTAATTGCAAAATTTATTACCGTAATTAGAAGTTCCTTACGTTGTACGTTTAAGTGAAATTCTTAGTGTTCCGTGTATCATGATGCCTGCGTAGTTAAGACCCTATTGTTCGGATGGCATTTTTCTCATCACTTCTATAATTATGGATTTTTATTATGCTAAAGCGGTTAAAGGTAATTTTTTCAGTTCGCAGGTGATTTATCATGGCCCCTGGATATTTATAAAATGGCCAGTCATTTATTCTCATGATACAGAAGTTCGTAACGCAAAGTGGTGACCGATTATTTCCCGAGGAGTAAATTGAATACCCTTTCAACACCTAGCACGTATAACTATTGTATTATTCCGTAATTGGCAGGTTAGTTACAGTTCAGAAAAAAACACACCGGTCAATTAAAAATTAAGGCAGGTAGATGGCTTCAATTCCCAGGGCAAACTAGAAATCTGTTTCGGTTTTCTTGCTTGTATGAGACGTCAGATTGATTTTTTCAAGAATCGCAATTCAACTGCCATATTCTGACGACACACTTAAAAACGTCAACTCTGTTTTTGGGGCCCTTTAATCGCGCTACTGACCTGACAACGCCTACTTTGCAGAATTAGGTTTTTAATTTGCTCTTTAAACTTTGAGTACTGCGATATATTTGTGACGTAGTATTTCACAACACCGTAACTTCTGTTGAAAACTACTGGTTGGCTTATTAGCTGCTTGGAATTATTTTGTTTTGACAAAAATGAATCAAAATAATCTTAATTCGTTAATAAATCTCTTATATTTATGCTCGTATTTATGGAAACTTACTGAATTTGTGCTTCCAGTTTCCCTTGGGACAAATTCCTTGATAATATAAAGGTAAATCGATGCCTGGAACTGAAATACTGAAAGTCTTCTCACGATTTTCTGCTATCATCTAAACTCTTGGAAAGTTCTTGTAATCTGTCATCTTAGGGCGATTATCCAAGCGCAGATTAAACATTTAAATTCAGATTCGGAACAAAAGCGTGACCTCTGACGGCATCTGCGAACTGAAAGCTCAAGATTCTAAACTATTTACAATGCGGACATCACGATTTTTTTATTACGTTTTACAGCCTGGAGATTGTAAACTTTGCGCTGGCATTAATAGAAATTCTAGAGAAGTTGGAATTATCTCGTGTATTATCGGGTTTTTATTGGGGTGTGATTGAAAATATATTATTAGAATTAATTAACATTTTTTTCTCGTGCTGCTCAATTTGAGTACCTACTTATTAAACGCGTTAGCAATTTCCTGTTTATTTCCCTTGATGCTTCAAACTACGTACTACTCCACAAGATCCAGAGCTGTCAAAAATTGAAATTAAGGTTAAGTCAGATCGCGAGAGACCACAAATAAGCAGCATTTTTTACATCCTTTTTAATAGGTTTTATTTTGCTTGCCTTGTTTGTTTGTTTGTTTGTTTGTTTGTTTGTTTGTTTGTTTGTTTGTTTATTTGTTTGTTAGTGTGTTAGTTTGTTTGTTTGTTTGTTTGTTTGTTTGTTTGTTTGTGGGTCAAATCTAGTAATTGAAATTTTACCCCCTTCTTGTGGACCGATTGATCTGAAATTTGGTACACACCTTTAGTTGTTATGACAATTCAGTATCATTGTATATCCAAGATGGCCGCCGCCACAAAATGGCGGATCAGATATTTTTTTCAACCCCCTCAATATGGATATCAAATGAAAGGGCTTAACTACTAGAATACAGTATACCATGAAAAATTCAAAATCCAAGATGGCCGCCACCACAAAATGGCGGATTACTTTTTTTTCAATCCCCTCAATATGGGTATTAAATGATAGGGCTTAACTACTACAATACAGCACACCATGAAAAATGCAAAATTCAAGATGGCCGCCGCCACAAAATGGCGGATTACTTTTTTTTCAATCCCCTCAATATGGGTATCAAATGAAAGGGCTTCACAAGTAGAATACAGTACATCTTAGAAAAATAATAACAAAACGAAAACAAACAAAAAAAAACTAAAAACTTGAAAATAAAATACGGTTTTATTGTAAATAAACATAATAACGATTTTATTTTAGTCTGATCAATGCTCTAGATTGATGAGGAGAGTGGTGTGATGACTGGTACCTGGTACCTATCTAATTATTTTTTAGCTTTTAGTACATTATCTGCATCATTATATGTTTCTTTACAATAAAGCCGTTTAACTTAAAATTTTTTTTTACTTATTTTATTTTCTAAATTCGATTGGGCGGGTGTTCCCCATCCAGTTTTGAAACAAAATGTTCCATAAGTTCAACAGAGGTTATAAAATGCCATATTTTCATTATTTCATATGAATATCTACGATACACCTGCCAACACTCACAGTCGTAGGTGTTCTTTATGAACGAGACAATATAAGCTGCTCATTTGTAATATCCTCTTCCGGTGACAGCCGAATTTATTATTATCCATTAAACCTTTCCATGTATTGGTAAATACCTAATTCTTGTCACTGATTTTACCGCGCCTTAAATATTACTTTCGTTCAGTTTTTACATTTTCTCGGCCTAAACTGAAATTTAAATAAATTTCTGAAGAATCGAGGGTTGTCTTGGAAGACCGCCGCTTAAGCGCAGGTACCTATCTGATTAAAATTCCGGCTGTTTTGACTTGGTTATCTTCATAAATATTCAAATGCGTACGAGATAAAGTTAATGCACGGTCCGAAATAAAGGATAAAAGTGGGCTATTTTAACCCCTCTCCACACCACTGAGGGATGAAAATGTCTTTCTTTAGCAGCCTGCTCACGTTGATAGCTGTATGGAAGCAAGGGTAGGTCTATAGAAAATTACAGACTGAATTGTTCGAGCTCGTTCAGGTATTTTGCTTAAATTATTTAAGTCCTTTAGAGACGTGATCTGGAGAGGTTAAGACTATGAAAATTGAATTTAATTGCCCTACGTGGGTCGGCCCCTTGCCTGAAAGATATAGCAGACAAAAGCTTAGCATATTAGACTTTGTAATCGCAATGAGGCTTTCATATTTTAATCGCAAATAATGGAAATTGGGCCTAAGGAGTACATTTGCTGGTTACAATGTCACACAGTTCTTTCTAAAGCAATAAAAATTTTAAACCCTGCATAAAAATAGCCAATTCAACACCCTTCCATCAATTTCACTCATGCCGTAGTAGTTACACGCTCGATCGAACTGACGTACAAGTCTTTTTTCTCTTCTCGAAACTACGGGGACCTATTATCGCTTTAAAGCAGCTTTGTTCGACGTTTGCCTTAATCCCAGCGAACCAACCATCCGCTGATTTAATAGCTATCTGGACAGGTTGGTCTACTTTAATTTGTGGGGGCCGTTACGTATAGTCCAGTTATCCTGTGTTCACCCCCACTGACGTTAAATAGGGGTGATTTATGTTACGTACTTACCTATTACACGTATGGAGTGGTGTTTGTGTTTTACAGTCATCGACTTGGTTTGCAAACTTTCCGCTTTCAATTGATTGCATTAGTTGTACAAGAGTAAATCGCAACGAAGAAGAAATCATACAAAAGTATGTTCTCATATTAGATGATAACCACAACAGTATAATATCGATTCTACAAGTCGTAAAAGTATTTAACAAAATATTAATTTTGAACTTCACGGCCGGCGGTATGGCGATTTTACTTCTAGTTTTATGTTAAGGGTAAACGCATAAAGAATAATTAGATAAATATCTGACAAAGAAGTCTAATTAAGTAATGCCAGAAGATCCCCTCTCGAGAAAAATATGGACAAGCAACGTCTGGGAGTCGAACCTAGGCTACTCTAAACAACTGAGCAACCGGCACATCCACCGGGAGACAAACACCTATATCATGACTAGAGTAGCGACAATTCACCGATTCCTACAAAGATGATCAATTACTTAGTAGTGTTTGTACATTGTGGGGATGAAATCAAAGCCTAA
Organism: Xestobium rufovillosum; assembly: GCA_963966045.1. Taxonomy (NCBI): domain Eukaryota; kingdom Metazoa; phylum Arthropoda; class Insecta; order Coleoptera; family Ptinidae; genus Xestobium; species Xestobium rufovillosum. The sequence continues at coordinate 7,454,464 of OZ014499.1, read as the reverse complement.
GATTGGCTTTTACGCACCAGAGGAGGTCCGGAGAAGTAGAAACAGTAAAGGTTTAATGATGTGGGAGATGATAAACAGTGTAAAGAACTTGCAAACACTGGAACAACGAGGAAAATTGGAAAATGCGACATACAATCCAAAGTGTGAGGAAATGACAACAAAGGAGCTGTTAAAACTCCTGAAAAACGAGAAAGGATAGATGCAGAAATGAAGAAATAGGGAGTGACTTACAATAAAAGTAAATCGGAGAAAAGCAACGTAAATGGTTTGGACACGTACAGACTGTCACCGGAAAGACTAGCAAAGGACGTTATTCAAGCAAGAAGACACGGTAAGAGAAGAGTAGTCAGACCACAGAAAACCATGGTAAACAGGATGGAAGAGATATCAGAGAGGAGGGGGAGAACACTCCAAGAGATGAAGGAATTAACGGTCAACAAAAAAGAATGGAAGAAATGGGTGGAAACTCCTAAAACGCCGACGCCGTTGGACATAAGGCAGAAGATAAAAGAAGGAGCTGCCAAAGTACATAAAAGATGCTGGAGAAAAAGGAAAAGAAAATGCAGCAGTTAGACGAGGGAAAGAGGAAAAAGCGATAAGATATTGGTAAAGGGAGGATGGAAGAAGAAGCTGAATTCAGAAGCTGATGAGATTCCTCAATAAATCTAGAAAGAATGCATGTACATAAAGTGAGAATTAGGCGGAAAATCTGTTTGGTTAAGCGAGTGCGGAAGGGGACCTACCCTTTTAAAAAATATGTAGGGAGATTTTTTGCTTGATGACTGAAATGGGGCTAAACATGTATAGACCACATTTTATGACATCTCTTCATGAGAAGCACATTCTCAAGTAAGTGCAGCAAAATTTCGTCCATAAAATAATGCCACACCAGACGTTAACCGAAAATCTTTCGGGGATGTCACCTGTTGATGAAAAACTGAGTCCAAGATGAAATGCTTGGATATGTCGGTGCATGTGGAATGCTCTGCTTCGTCTTTTCTGGAAAAGTTTCTCATTTTCCCATCACGTTGGTACAGGAACAGCGTTCGTCGCTTTAAAAAATGTGGTTTTCTCCAATTTTTAGGTTCACATAGCATTTTATGAGGTAGGTACCTTCATGTGAAGAGATTTGTGTCGATTTACCTGTCTCTGAACTTAATTGAACACAATGGGCCAGCTTCTCTTAATCGTCTGTGAACTGCCTCAAATGTTCTTCTGTCCGAAACTCTTCTATTAGGAGAACGTTCTCGGTAAAGCTACTCCATCTCCTGATGACAAAGAATACCCAATAATTTCTCCTCACAAACCTTGTCAAAATTCAAAATTAAAATGTTTTGTAGCAGCCTTTCACAATCTACTCTTGGACGTAGAAATTTTTTTGACTGTCCACTCTTCTGCGCTAACTGGTTCCCCTATTCTCCATATTTTTTCACATTGTCATGCCAGCGTTTTGGTGATCTTCCAACGCTCAGTTTATGCATTCGTGGCCTTCACTGAAGCGTGTGTTTTGACCTTTTGACCATCTAAATCAATCTTGGCGTATGGTCTGCTTCGTCAATCTCCATTTTTGCCCTATAATGTAGCCCATGCCATCTATCTTTGCTAATTTCTTCGATAAATAATGTGGTAGCCCGAGCATCAACCACTCTTTGCCTTTTTGAGTTGTTCTGAGTTTGATTGATTTCCTCTTCCGAAGAAGAAACTTTGTTTAGTAATCCAAAACGGCTGTTTTATCTTTCGCTGTATTCAGAATAATTACGATCACGTATCGTAAGAGATTAGAAATATGTATCGCATCAAATCGAAAAAACTACACGAGTTTCTATGTTCATTGACTGTGGTCTATAATTAGGGACACTTATTTTTAGCCCCACGTCCGTGGGTTTATAGCGAAAACATAAATACACTAAACTCGCGGTCGTTCTCCCGCAAATTGTATACAAAAAATTAACGTTTTTTTTAAAGAAATCTAGGAACGAATAATTGGCGAAGTTTTTAATCCAGTATTGCTTAGATGGAACGTAGTGAAAAACGTCTCTTACAACGAGCAGATGCTGCAGTTTAATGGAATCGTTTATAATTTATGAAATGGCGTCTCCGGTCTTCCGCTCCGAGAATTTTAAAACTTCGGGAGACAATTTTAATGTTTATTTATTATACTCTAATTACGTTCTAGGATAAAATAAAGTTCCTGCGGGGCACTTATTACCATATTTCGCCTCTTCTTGTTTTTGAGAACCTGTTAATCGATTAAGTGATTAACAATCTTATGTCGAGCTTGGCAATATTTTAGAATTACTGTCAAATGTAATTTTGAGGGTTTGATTGGATGGAAGGAGATTCTCAATAAACGAAGTTAATATGACGACCAATAATTCTTATATAACTCTTCAAATGAAGAATGCCAAAACGCTAATTAAATAGGGGAAAAATACTCATAGTGATAATATCGGCGTTAGCAGCGATTAGCATACCATAAATGGTGAACGACCCTGCTGGTGCATTTTCGCTCTTTTAAGGAAATTTTGGATTACGTTTACGTTCAATTTCTCCAATGACGCGTCGAAATTCGTCCTTGAATGCAGAAATTGTTGTTCATTGGTTGGCATAAGTCTGAGACTTCACAAAACCTCAAAGGAGGTTGATTAATAATCGAGGATATCACTAGTGAAATCGAAACAGCACATTCGGTCTCAGCTCGTAGATATAATCGAAGATGATTATAGTACTTGTTATATTACCTACGATAATTATGTTATTTACCTTTTGCTACCATGATGATGTTGCAAATTTCGTATTTTTTCTTGTAAAATGTTTAAAAATAGAGTTTCCAATATGCGTATTCTCATATTCATCCAATTATCTAGCCGAATTAAAATTGGAGATTTTTATTTTGTCTGGATACATTCCTGTTTTGCAAACTCAATGTTGTTGCCTGACGGCAATTTGACTTGAAAAACCTCAGCTAGGGCGCTCAGGCACCGCCGTCACTCTCTTATTGGCTGACAGTTTTTGTCGTCAAAACTGCCGGGCAATAAAATTTCGTTCAAAACATAAGAAATTTATCCGGCAAAATAAAAAGCTCTCGTCCAATCACATACGAAAACATGCGCGCGACATGAAAATATTTTCCATCTTTGTATCTATTTTAAGACAAAAACTCGAATCTGGCTTTAACTGGGTAACATTAATTATTATTAAATTATTATCAAGTAACAGAAATTCCTAGGCAAAACTTGAGTAGCGATAATTGATAAGTTTACTGGCGTACGCAGAATAAAAATTCAAAAAAATTCAAATGACAAAATGATTTGACGTCAAAAAATCATTTTGACAGTTGTCAAAGGAAAGATGACGTTAATATGACATAACTAGGCAAAAAACTTGTGTGTATCAGCTCTGACGCACGACTGGAGTTTACTCCTTACGAACGATTATTTTTTCAATCACACGCGACTGTCAGTTTTATACCCAAATGTGTATTTATCAGATGGTTTGTGTTCGAAAATGTTCAACTACATCAAAATACAAATTGTTTATAAATTCAGTAATTAAGTGACAATCTGCTAAACGTCGATCCCACCGGCAATGAAATAAATACTTTTCCTGGTGTTCGAATAGGCGTTGATTCACATTTCGGCACTAAGCAATATTTGGAGTATTTAATATTAGGTTTTTCCATATTAAATCAAAAGATTCAATAAATTTAGGAACGAACAAACACCATGCTCTATGCAGTCAGACATAAACAGCCGTATCCATAGATACGTACATAATTTCAATGTGACAGATAACGTAACGCATGATTTTACTCCTCATAAAATTTCCGTACCGCGGGCTATAACTGAAAATCGATTCGTAAGGAGTAAACTCCAATAATCGTTATAATCTGCTGAATTTGAAAAAAGTACTTTTTTAAGTTACGCAGATTCAAGATACGAGAACCTTAAAAAATCAAGCTTTGGCGCCGCTTTTCTCTGAGAGGAAACGTTTCTGGTTATGGTTGATGACGTTTCTGGTTTATATGGTAAACCTCCATTATTGTGATCTGTTCTATCTGTTGCCAAAGATCCTCTGTTAAAAATTAGACCACTCTGTCAATCGTGATCACAACGTACTGGTTATGAAAGTTAATCTTAAATTCAAAATTATGAAAAAACGGAACAGCATCAGAGACATCCCAACGCGTAATAAGTTCGAGGAAAACAAACGAAAATAACAAAGGATATTGTGAGTCTAATAGATGAGTTGCGGAAATATAAAATTAGACTAAATGAAGAGGGTGGAAGACAGTAAAGAATAGAAGAGACAGGATGGTAGAACACTTTCGACATAAGGATTGAGTATAGGGCATACCTAGCAGATAAATAAAGAGGCGTAGAGGTAGATCAGATTAGACTTTTTATTTGCAGGTATGTAGTTATGGAAAGGTTAGCTCCAGTTAATCTTCGGACTGAAAATCTCATGTAGTGTTGGTAGAATGAAGCGAGGAAAAGATATGTTGCAGTCGTGTCGTACATATACGCCTACCTACGCGGCTGCACTATATTATGGAGAATTAGCAAGATATCTTGCAAATTCTAATATTGCAAAAACAGGCAACGCCCATTACCAATAAAATAAGAGCTACGTTCAAGGCGAATATTAAATCGCAGTCCTTATAATAATGATTGTACCATAAATGGATACAGGTAACGCCTACCTAGAGTTCTTGTTCTCTGGACGCAGTTTAATAGTCTAATAAATATTTATTTGATAAAGTCCACCAATACAAGAATTTGCATTCCTTCATTTTATCCTATTAGAGCATTAGGCATATACTTATGTAACATGTCATCCTCGATGTCATCTATGAATTTGAAAGTTGATGCTAAGGTAATAAACTACGTTTCTGTAAGCTTTTGGAAGCGCGCAAAGAAAAGTATATACAGTTTGTTACCCTCGTCCATGTCAATATGTAATCTCGTATCTCGGCAGAACTTTTGTCGCGTTCCTTACCCTCACCAACCCCCTGACGCACGGAATGCGTATTCCTACGCAACGATGAAAGCATGGAGTGTTTCTAATATTTGCGTTCCTCCCCTTCATCATCTATTATTTATAAACACTGCGCTATCTCGGAGTGCATCTTGTTTTGGTGGAAAAATCTACCAACTCATTTCCTTCAAACATATATTTCGGATGTTTCATTTGATGGAGTGTATGGACGTATTTTACCAGTGCGCTTGGTCGATTTCTGCGTTTGCATTTTCAGATTTGTCGGGGGTAATATTTTGTAATTTCAAACGTGGTGACGGTAAACGATTTATTCTCTCACGTTTTGAATTACGTAATTTTTTGAACCTACTTTATTATTATCTGGAAAGCAATTTTTTACGCTCGATATGATAAAGACTGTCACCGAACTAATGGCAGTTTTGAATAATTTCGGTCACGCTCGGGCTATTTTTAAAGCGTTACGTAACTCAACAAATGACAACATTATTCTTAACAGCGAAAAGTGAGATGCTGAGATAAATTCCGAGTTCCTCCATTAATCAGACGATTGGTCGACGTGTTGCCTCCGCGTGATTAATAAATGAAATTTTCAAACTGGCGCTTCTTTTACAAAAGGTTTCGTCTAGAAAAGGAAGAGTAAGTCTACAGTGTTTTTAGAGAAGGGTTTTTATTAATGAATAATTGTGCACATGGATGCGCAGCCAACCTTTAATAAAATAAAATAGAATGATTTATTTTCATTGTACAGGGTGACCCAAATTGGGTGCAAGTATGGGGTATCTTGGTAAATATTAGTGATAGAGAAAAACTGATAAAGCACTTGCGAGCTCTTTTTTTACGTTCAAGTCAATGGTGCAGAGAAACTTTTGAAATTGTTTTTTATTTTCGAGCTATGGACGAAAATTGAGTTTTTTGACATTTCCAGTAATGCTTGTATCTCGCTTATTATAGGAGTTGGTGGGATGCAATGCAGACATTCTTAATGTACTTTTTTAAGTAAATTACAGTGGCGTAGTCAAAATTTTTATATTATAAAGGGTTTGGCAACTGCAGGCCAAACTTTGAAATTTTAAATGGCGGCCATATTTGATTTTCATTTCGTTGAATAGAGGAATTTTTTATGCTTTCAAAAATATATAATTTGACATATCTGACTTCAATAATTGCGGAGTTATGACGAATTTTCTGTCTTAAGCATTACCTATAAGTATAGGCTTATTTCACAGTCATAGCCATCTTATGTTTTCGACAGATATAATAATTATTGTCCACATCGTCACTACTTTTTAAATTGGCATGAATATTTATTTATAACATCGAATTAAATTATGCATGTAATGAATGAATAAAAATACCTATATATCAAATTTTTATCACAAATAGACATACAAAATGATACCATTATTATCCGAATTAATTAATGAAACAGAAAATTTGATATAGCTCCGTTAATATTGCAGTTAGATTTATCAAACTATATATTTCTGAAATCGGAAAAAAATCCTCCATTCAGCTGTGTGAAAATCAAATATGGCCGCCGTTTAAAATTACAAAAGTTTGGCACGCAGTTCATAAACCCTTCATGCCATTAAAAATCTGACTACGCCACTGTATTTTACTCAAAAAAGTGCATTAAGAATGTCTACATTACATCTCACCATCTCTTATAACAAGCGAGATACAAGCATTCCTCGAAATGTCAAAAAACTCAATTTTCGTCCATAGCTCGGAAATGAAAAACAATTTCAAAAGTTTCTCTTCACCATTGACTTGAACATAAAAAAAGAGATCGCAAGTGCTCTATCAGTTTTTTTTCTATCACTAATATTTACCGAGATACACCATACTTGCACCCAATTTGGGTCATCCTGTACAGGCTGTCCTATTTTCGTCGTGATTTGGGGGTTTCTCATAGAAGCAGCAGAGATAGAGCCTCGGGGTTTTCGCGAATCTTAGCTACTTTCTTGAGTATAATAGAATGCCGAAACCAGAATTTGGATATCGTTTTTCGTTTTCGAGAAAAAAAATAATGTTGATTTTTATCGATTTTGAAAAACTCTCCAATTCCTTTTGTACTAAGCAGACTAAAACTGTTATGATTGACTCCTATAGAATTTTTCCAAGTAATTCAGTGGCGTACGTAGTTTTTTTTCTAGAGAGCTTATTTTTTAAGTTATGACATAAAGTTGAATTTTTTAAATGGAAATTATAGTAGGCTTTGGTCTAGTTCGAAAGGTCTTTTTTAAGCTATCAAAATAATATAAATACTTGTACATTGTTATTTCAAAAAACGGCAACGATTTTGGTACTTTTTTAAGTTTTTACCTTAGAAAATATAAGATAGGTAGGTACATCCAAGATACTTGTGATTTTATGTTAACAATTGAATAATTATCTGTTGACATACATTAGCAAAAGTTGCATGCAGCTAGTTTTATTAATAGATACTAAGGGGTCGATTCTGTAAGCACCAACGACATCGTTCACTACCGATTGTCTCCTATGAACGACATCGCAACGATTTTCCTTATTCTGTAATAAACGACCATCGTACGTTAACGACTGCAATTTGTCGTTATCCAGCGACGCCATATTCACTGTCGTATGTAAACGATAATTCTACTTTTTGGTTGTTTTGATAACACAATTATTGTGGTACGTACACGTATGAAATAAATTGACCAAATAATGAACATGCATGGTTTATTCTCAATTAATTGCGACTCAGGAAAGAAAAATTTTCAACAATAATGTCAAGATCACTTCCATCAAATTAATTTTTCCTGAATGGTATATTTGTTTGCAGTTCACTTGAATAAATTTCGTGCTGCTATCCAGTGGTTTTTTGATGACCTCTTGGTCATAAAAGAAGAATATAAACTATTTGGTTTGTTTGTCCACCGCAACTGCATATCAGATTTCACTCTCGTTGGATCTCATCAGTACGCTGCAGCTGGTGTGCAAACAAACTGTTTAGTACACACTCTCGTCAAGGATTTGTTCTGTAGTTCAATCCCTCTCGGGGTACTTGTCCGGGGAGTAGTTATTTGAGCAAGTTCGAGTCGATTTTCTATCTCTTGGACCTAATGCAACTAACCGTCATATCACAAATTGTATTAATAATGGACTTAGCAGGTAAACAATAAGCTGTCGAAACGCAAAGATGTAGGAAACTGTTAACCACAAATTAATCAAAGACGTATGTGATTTGTCAAATTTATTACCAACTTTAATAGTAAACGTCAAATTTTGTCGTTGCTTTATGTTCAAGATCGATATCATAACGACTTGGATACAGAATGAACCTCTCAAAAAAGTCGTTCAGATAGTCGTTCAAACAATTTCGTTATGTAAATATTGTCGTCCGTAAACGATTAGTTACAGAATCGACCCCTTAGTATACATATAATATGTAAAGTCTGAATAATATAAGTTGGCGTATGATTGAAATAATCTACGCATCATGTTAGTTTGATGTCTCTCTCGCACGCAACTAGTTGATATGGCAGTTAATTATTAACGTAAGATGAAATAATCAAATTTTCCATTGTAACTCTTTATTTCACTCATTCTCATTTATAATGTTGGATAACAATGTATTTGTACGTCTTTGCTTGTCTCGTATGTTATCATGGAAACTAGTATTAGTGTCACAGTACTGTCAATGTCCAAACAAATTAGTTCACATGCATGTGTCAACCCATACGCCAAGTTATATATGATTTAAACTTTATGTATACATAATGGCACTTCAAAATTATCAAAATTTCGAAAAATACGACATAATTGCTGTTTTCAAAGAATGTCGTGAGAATGTAAATGAATCAATGGATCTATATCTCAACAGGTACACAAAAAAATCCCATATACCCATTTCCAGTATAATACCTATCCATCGTTTTATTAAATTTAGATATCCAGAAAGAAGACAACCAAGCAAAATGATGTTTTCGAGATTAAAATCAAATTTAATTCACTATGGGTCATTCAATAAACCTAGAAACAAAATTTATAATAAAGAAAATAGGGAAGAGGAAGAAATAAATGTTTTATCGTTGGTTGAGGCGACACCAAAAGCTTCTTGTCGCGAAATCGAATCACAAGTTGGTGTTTCCAAAATAAAAGTTCAAAAAATATTAAAAAAGGCAAATATAGACCATATAAAATTCAAATTATCCACCATCTCTTCCCGGGAGATTAAGAAAAAAGACTTAATTTTTGTAGGTGGTACTTAAATAAAATTCAAGAAAATCGAGAATTTGGGCGGTCTGTCATTTGGACAGATGAAACTCGCGTAAGCAGCGTAGGATTATTTAACGGGCATAATGTGCGTCACTGGTCTGATACAAATCAGCACCAAACTTTTGAACGTCAGACGCAAGGACGTTTTGGATTTAACGTTTCGTGTTTTATTTTGGGTGGTCAACTAGCATACCAAATTTTTGATGGAAACTTAACGGGATTGAGATACATTAATTTATTGAATATTAACGCAGAGGCGATAATGGAAAATGTTCCATTAATAAACATAAACAGGGTATATTTCCAACAAGATGGTGCCTCTGCACACAATTCTGCAATTATTGGAATTGGAATCGGTTTCACCATTCATCATAAAAGTAATTTTTGGAAAGAAAACGAAAATATTTCTTGTAAAAACATAAAGATGGAGATACGGCTCGTTAAACTAAGCAAAACAGCGCAAGAATTCTTCATTTCCTCATTGATAATTTTTTTTACAACACGACGAAATTTGTGGACCATTAAAACCGACACGGTAAGGTTTAATTATGAAAAACACGCTCATAAATAAAATTAATTCTCACTAACCGCAGCATTATTTATTTATAAGGTCTCCGCTAGAAGCTGCAGCAGCATCTCGGACTGCTTTACGACTTTTTGGTATCCTCGATTATTGCTGTTTTACCAGCCCGCCGCTCTATACCCCAACCTAAATTAATTCCCTTGGAAGTTAAAAGTTTCATGAAAACTGACTTTATTAGTACACGAACGGCTTGTAAATCGCTAGACAGGAAGTTAACAGGCGGCTTCTTATTGGTTCGGCATTTAACAAACCACTCCCTTTATGTGTGCATTTTCTCTTCAACATAACTTAAATAATAGACCAAGTAATGCTTGCTTCACGATTTTTTTTTAACAAAGGTCGGCGCTGTATATCACTGGGTCAAATGAATAAGACGAGTACCACCTGCTGCGAACCAACCAGTGGCGTGTACTGAATTCTATAAAATGATAAGCGACTAGAAACAAAATGAAGACCACGTCCTTATCTGAAGAAAGAAAATACCAGTACATATTTTCAGAATTGGAAACTATGATTTTCTAGTAGGTGTACAAGAGGTTCTACGCCACTGCAGCCCACAGCAGATATTTAGGTACCCCGTCTCTTACGAGTTCTTAACAAAAGCAAACACCGAAACGGGCTCACACCCCGTGGATCAAAGAAATTTATTACCAAAGCATCGACAAATTCTTTCGGTCTTAAAAGGCTTTTAAACGCTTTCGAAATAGATCGAGATCGATTGAAGGGATTACGGCTGGGTCACATCCACATTTGTAAGGATGAGGGGTGGCAGACTTGTCTTTTTCCTTTTGGGCCGCAAATGGCTGACTCATCATCTCCAAGAATAAAAATTAAAACGTTCCCAGCGATTCACCTAAATATGAATGTTTTATTGTATGAGGGTTCTTTTGCTTAATCAAAATATTTCTGACAGTAGATGTCGCGACAGTCGACATATTATTGTCTGTTGGATAACTCGCAAAACTTGAGCATTATATCAAAGAAAATAAAAAGTTTAAACGCTCCAATTCATCACGAAAACTGTTCAAGTTGTCTTCTACTATTTTTATTTGAACGAATTCGAACAATAGAAAGAAAATTTTAGGTATTTACGAAAGAATAAGAATCAGGAACATTTCTGAGTAGCCGTAGTTGAAGTTCGGCGAGTTTAAAAAGCTATAAGAAGTAACTGTGTTCATGTTTGCAATTAGGTACCGGGAATTCTGGGTCAAAAACTACGTTATCGGTTTTTATAAATAGGTTTGTCTTTATTCTGCAGAATGATGGAAGCACTTTACCAAGAAACCAAGGACGTGAGTCACATCCCAAGCAGCAATTTTCTATTTTATTAAAGTAGTGAAAACGTCTTTGACAGAAAACTTATAAAACACTGTTTCTCTCAGGAGTGTTTTTAATATGTTTATAAAACCGCTATAAGTGTAAAATTGGCACCATTTTATAAAATACTTCTGTCTCCGTTAGTATTTTGTAAAGCCTTTAGCAAACATTACAAAACAATTTTATAAACATTTCTACAGCTCCTAAAAACATTAAATATCAGCATTATAAAATAGTTTTATTATAGCTTTCCATACTGCACTACAAAATATACTTAGACTATTTCTTATATTAGTATTATAAAACAATTTAACAATAGTTTTATAAAAGCTTCTTAGTAATTTCAGGTAAACTTTATAAAGTAAAATTGCAAGATAAAATAGCAATAATAAAATAAAAAAGTTTTTTAAAGTTGGTCTAATAGTAGCAAGACACAGTGTTTAATTTACAATGACAAAGAGGAAAACAGAAATTATTTTTAACTTTTCCTATTTTCAGGTTCGCGAATGCTGCCATTTTAAATGGCGTCTTCGTATACCTAAAATAATATTTTGTATCAATAGCAAGCGTTTTAAAATAATTAAGCTAATACACAACTTCTATAAAATGCTTTTAAAGCTATCGGTTTTCGGCATTGTAACAGGGTCGAACTGCTCATGAACTAGTAGATTTTTCTTAGGGATTTTCTCACACTGTGACATCAGAAAGAACGATTTACACTGTAAGTACAAACTTAGGTGTACTCGATTTTTTAAATTAACCGTAGGTACATAGCATTTATGTTTTTGCTGTAGGTATAGAGCGTTTATAAAATATTAACAGTTATGCACTGTCCTCCGTAATCTTCAAATTCTTCATTAAAAAATATCGGTGCTTCTTTTGCCTCAATGCAAAAACAAAAATTACCCGAAATAAGAAATATTTCATAAATTAAAGAATCCATGCACGGAATCAGCATATTTTGCTAGTAAGCAGCTTTTTGGCTAACAGAAAACTTGTTGGCTGTTACATCTTGTATTTTTTAATAATTTATTGATTACTGGTACATATTAGATTCAACAACTCATGAACTCAATTCTTAATTCTAGTCGTGATTTGCCAATATAGCTGCTTGACGTCACTCACTGCTCAAGGTCTGTCCACACAAGGGTGTGCTCTCCATGTGCACGGTTGTGCCCATGTCACATCTCCCCTTTTATTAAACATATGTATAAGCACTTACTCCCTATATCTAAGCGGTTTAACAACAGTTCTACCAGAGCGGGTTCTACGAACATTGGTATCTAAACTAATACTATGATCATTGCTCTCAGGGAACATAACATTACTACGTGAAGGGGTAGATGCAACAAAAGTATTTGTAAGTTCAGGTGGAGGATCTTCGGTACTAGCACTAAAGCTTAATGGCTCATCAAGCTCATATGTTTTTGGCTCTACTAAAGGATTAGGGGATCGTCTCAAAAATGATGAATTTCTTCTAAACACTTTACCACGATCATCACAAACATTATATGATCTTGGATACTCAAGCTTACTTTTAATTTGTCCCGGTACCCAATAATTATCTTTCTTGAGCATAATGCTTTCCCCTTTATTAAACTCATTCCTTTCTCTTGCTTGGTGATCATAATATTTCTTACCTTTTCCTCTCTTTTCCTTTAATTTATTTAAGTCATAATTAGGTTTTTGAAACAAAATTTTACTGCTAACAGGCAATTTTGTCCTTAAAAGTCTACCATAAAGAAGTTCTGAGGGAGACACTGTAAGTCCTGTAAGTGGTGAAGTTCTGTATTCCAACAGTCCTTCATAAAAATCTACGTTTGCATCTTTACACTTTTTAAAATATTTTTACAAATGCCTACAGCCTTTTCTGCCATCCCATTTGATTTGGGATACTTTGGACTAGATGTGATTAGGTTAAAATCCCATTGTTTTGCAAAATTTCTAAACTCATAGCTATTAAACGGTACATTATCTGATACAAAAGTATTCGGAATTCCATGAGTAGCAAAAATGATTTTTAATTTTCCTATTAATTCAGAAGCAGTTTTATACTTCACTGGAATTAACTCTATCCAATTACTAAAATAATCTACCACAACTAAGTAGTCATCTCCAGCAAAAGTTAAGATATCAGCAGCTACTTTCATGAATGGAAGAAAACTTGGTCGAGCGTGTTGTATTAGGGGTTCTTTTACAGGGTTTTTGCTATATTTTAAGCACGTACTGCAACTACTTACAAATTCATAGACATCAGTTGATAATTTTGGCCAATAGAATATTTTCCTAGCTCTAGCCTTAGATTTTTCTATACCAAAGTGACCACTATGTAATTTTGTTAACATTTCTTTTCTTAATTCTGAAGGAACAACAATTTTATCATTATAAAACAACAAATTGTTTTTACAAACAAGATCATTCTGAAGTTTAAAATAAAGTTTGACTTCTTGTTTTGATATTTCATTTTTATTTTCTGGCCAACCATTATTACAGTAATTAATGACTTCTGAGATAATTGGATCTTTTTGGCTAGCATTTTTTAGTTTTAATAAAGATTTGTCAGAAACGGGTAAGTCTAAATCAATACAATGAATTACTTCATTATTATCAATTGTTTCTTTTGTTTGTTTATTAGTTTTGATATAAGAGCGAGATAATAAATCGGCTATGTACATAAATTTTCCTGGCAGATATTCTACAGTAAAATTATATTTTAGTACCTTCAACTTCATTTTTTGTAATCTTAAACTAACTTTGTGGATATCTTTCTGGGTAATTGACACTAAAGGTTTGTGATCTGATTTTACAACTATTTTACGACCATAGATATAATGGTGGAATTTAGACAAACTGAAGCAGATGCTTAACATTTCTTTTTCAATCTGAGCATAACGACACTCAGTTTCTGTCAAGCTCTTCGAACAAAATGCTACTGGGTGTCCTCCTTGTAATAAACATCCACCTAGTCCATCTTGACTTGCATCAGTTTGTATCTCTATCGGAAGATTCTTATCAAAAATTTTTAATCCCGGGATGTTAGTAATTAATTTCTTCAAATTATTAAACTGTTGCGTATGATTCTCAGTCCATACCCACTCTACATTATTTTTTATCAAATTTCTGAAGGGTGCAATAAGCTCTGACAGATCTGGAATATATTTACTTAAATAATTTAGCATTCCTAAGACTCTTAAGGTTTCTTTTTTATTCTTTGGTTCTTCCAGGGACAAAATGGCTTCTATGTACTGAGAGTCTGGTCTTACCCCATTAGCAGAGAATATCTGACCTAAATATCCTACCTGTGAGACTTTATATTGCACCTTATTTTTATTAAATTTTACTCCATATTGTTTTGCTCGAGTTAAGACTTCATTTAAAACTTTATCATGCTCTATTTCATCCTTTCCAGCTATTATGAAGTCATCGAAATATATTCCAACTGGTAAGTCCCCAAACATTTTCTCATTGACACGTTGGAATACTTCAGGGCTTACATTTAGACCAAAGGGCAGTCTTTGGAAGGAAAACCTACCAAAGGGGGTTATGAACGTACAGTACTTCGAGCTTTCTTTATCTAACGGAATATGGTAAAACCCTTCTTTTAAGTCCAATACTGTAAACATTGTTTTATCTTTTAATTTTAAAGACAATTCCTCAATAGTAGGAATTGGGTATTGATCTGTGCACACAGCTTTATTGAGGTGTATCGGGTCCAGACAAATTCTTAGCTTACCCTTACCTTTTTCTACAATGACAATATTATTTACCCATTCACAAGGTTCTTCCACTTTTCTTATTATTTTTCTACTTAACAAATCATCTAGTGCTTCCTTTAGCCTGGGTTTTATGGTTTCTGGGATCCTTCGGCAAGAGCTAACAAAAGGCACATGATCTTTTTTTAAAACTATCTTATATTTAAATGGCACTTGTCCAGTACCCTCAAATAATTCGCTATTACTCTTAATAAATTCTTCTTTTGTGAGAGCAACATGAACAGCATCAACTTTTTGCAACAAATTCAACTTTATACATGCATTCAAACCTAAAATTGGAGTGCTTTCGACATCCACCACAACAAATTTAATGTTGCATCTTTCCCCTTTTACAATACATTTAATTAGTATACTCCCTACAGTTTTAATTTTATTATTACCATACGTTATTATTGATAGCTCATCTTTTACAATATTATTACAAAGATTTAAATTTTTAACAACATTTAGAGGTACACAATTGCAGCTAGCATCTGTATCTAATTTAAATTTGACAGGTTGTTTATTAATGAAGACAACTACCGTCCACAGCAAATTCTTAGATAACGAATCACAATTTATGTTATTGAGATGAATAGTATCTATATAAGGGTCTGTGTTACTACTGCATTCGTCATTATTATTACCATTACCAACTTCGTGACACTCGTTATGTTTTTTATTATAAAAATTGCCTCTATTATTTCTATTATAATTATTATAAGTTTTCTTATATCTACACCCGATAGCAAAATGATTCGGCTTATTACAATTGGAGCATATTTTACCATACGTAAAACACTGACCCTTATTATGCATCTTACCACATTTGAAACAATTATAAGCATTTTTATTAACCTTATCATCTTTTACCTGATTACTATTAACCTGTTTTCCTTTACGGACGTGTAGTGCATCTACGCTTTCATTTCGGATACTTTTTAATTGGTACTTGCTTGCTTCTGCTGCTCTGCATTGGTTTTCTGCTACTGCCAAGGTCAAATCTGGTATTCTTAGAAGTCTCTCTTGCAAAGACAAATCTCTTATTCCTCCAACGATTTTATCTCTTATCAGCGATTCTTCCAAAACATCAAAATTACAATTTCTTGCTAACATTTTAACTTCTGTAAGAAAGTGGTCAAAATCTTCACCTTCTTCTTGGACTCTCGCGAAAAACTTATATCTATCATACGTTTCATTTTGTAGTGGCCGACAATATGCTTTAAACGCCAATATTACAGTTTCATAATCTTCCTTTTGTTCTTCTGTTAATTTTAACGTCTGAAAAATATCCTGAGCTTCTTCACCCGCTAGGTTTAAAAATATGGCTATTTTTGTTTCATCATCTTTATCATCGAGCCCTGTTGCCTTTAAGTATATTGTCAAGCTTGACAAAAACTTATCAAAATTTTTATTAACATTATGGTCAAATATTAGGTTTTTTGGAGGTTTGAACGCCGAACTTGTGTCCATTTTATCTTTTTAATCTTAATTCTTCTTACCCTTTAATTTTATTATTCATTACACGCCACTTCTGACACCATGTTACATCTTGTATTTTTTAATAATTTATTGATTACTGGTACAGATTAGATTCAACAACTCATGAACTCAATTCTTAATTCTAGTCGTGATTTTCCAACATGGCTGCTTGACGTCACTCACTGCTCAAGGTCTGTCCACACAAGGGTGTGCTCTCCATGTGCACGGTTGTGCCCATGTCACATTGGCATCTCTTATAAAACAAAGTTACATGATTCCGGTGCTTGTTTTGCTAGTTACTATAAAATTTTTTGGCGTCTCTTGTAACGGTGAAATTTTACACTAAAACATTTTTCGGATTTTAATACTTATTTTATTTAAATGCATATAAGATTATGGTACTTACAACGTGCTGGGAATGTTTGTTATGCTATCTCTAACTTATTTATTCCATTTAATGATTAGTTTCTCTCCTTAGCTGCCATCGCAGTTGTCTTTCGCAGATGCCTCCGTCCCAGCCCTCGGCCCTATCTTCTTAGGTCACTGTAGATTTTGTTTCACTTCTAGTTTGAGTTACCTTTATTATTTTATCAGGTTGAATGAGATTTGCTGAGATTTACCTTTTGTATTACCCTGTTTTCTTGTATCTTTGTCACCTAGCTGGATTCTGGATATTGCCTGTATCTGCTGGTTGTTTATTTTGTTCTCGTCATTATTTGATATTTACCCTCTTTCTGATCAATTCTGTGCGCCTTATTGTTCATCTTTCGGACTTTTGTATTTCATTTAGTTTACGAAATCATTGAGGTAATCTGTCAGACTTTAGGACACCTTTTGGGGTTATGTTTTGATTTTGCGATTTCCCCAGCTGTCATGTGTGAAGATCACCTCGATTGTATTGCTTTTCAGCAGGCCAGTGGTGTTCTCATCTATTTCAACTTTCTAAATTGATGCTTTCATTTCTTTATGTCCTTTATTCTCTTTTCTTTCAACTCGAGAGGTTTCCTTAAGGTTTCTATCATCCTTATTATGTTTCTGCTCGGGGTTGCAAGTCTTCAGAGCGTTTCTTTCCATCTGTTTATTATTCTGCACCCGGCGACGCCTATGCTTTTTGATGTTGGTTTAGGGAGTTTGGATTTGGATTTTCATAGGTTGATCGCCGCGTATTCTTCACGTGCGCGTTTTTTTCAAAATTTGCAATTTCCGCTAGCCATACTCACTTCTAGTCCGATTTCGAAGGTATTTGGTTTTGTGTGATCCGGAGAGTTTTTGAAGATATTTTTCATAGCCAAGAAATTGGGATTTTCTCCGGACATATTCCAGACGTCGTTTCAGCCTGGTTGGTTTGTAGGAAGCGTCGTCTACTCCCGATTTGGGGATTTTGGACCAGTTTGCCTTCGTTTTTGGCTGGAAGTTTGTTGGAAAAAAACCCTCTCGAGGTGAGCACGTGTTTCTTTCTTTTTCTTTCCTTCATTTATTTAATTCTTATTATTAGTATTGTGTTGCCTTCTTTATTTCTCTTTTCCTTTATTCTAATTTTTGTCCTTACGACATTTTAGGGTTTTTTTTGGGAACGCATTTTTTTGTACCTACTACGTTTTGGTACAACGTTTTTTTGGATTGCGTTTTGGATCACGTGTTTCTTGAGAACGTACCTATTTTGTGGATCACGTGTTGGACATTATCTGGATAGCCCATCCATCTGCAGATATTGTTGAGTCGCAAGTTACCCGGCGGCCCAGCTGACCATCGATCATCTCTGAAAGGTCAGATAGTTTTTGTCCCCAGTCCGTTTGGAACACCGTGTCCAGCGGCTGGCTTGTAAGTTGCGCCCGGCACAGGTTTTTGTGCCAAATTTGTGTTCGTTTTTTTGTGATTTCGCGTCGCCCGTCCGATCGAACTTTCGTCTCCGTTCGGCTAGTTTCATATGTAGACGCCTGGCTACGGCTTGTTGTGGTCACCCTGTTTGTTCTTTTGGACTCTTGTAAAATTTATTCATTTGTTAACTTTGTTTCTTTTGCTCACGTAGTTAAGTAGTTATTTTGTTTAACAGTCATTTAGTCAGTACGTCAATAATTTTGCTTAGTTTTAAATTTCATTTTGATTAATAGTAATATCTTTTTTTGTCAAGATTTAGTAACAGTCGATACTCCCGTTTGCGTCTAATTGCATTGTTGTTAGCGTGCGTGTGATTGACACGTCGGTGCGCTGCGCGTGCGGAGCTCCATTCGTGTAGTGTATTTACCGCGTCATCGGCGCCTTTTTTTATTTCCCTTTTTTTAGCGCAACGTTAGTACCGGGTGTCTAAATTTCACCCAGGTTTATGTTCATTGCTTTTTTTTATATTTATATTATATATATTCATTGATAATTAATTTGTTGATATCATTGGTGGGTTTTTTGGTATTGCTATTATATATATATTGTCAGATATCGCCATATCTGGTTTACATACCTATTTTGTTTTTTTATTATATGATATACTATTTGACTACGTTTTTTTCTTTTGTTATTTTATTGTGCCCTATTGTGTACCAGCGGCTTTTAGGAGTTGTAGTCGTTGTGTGTTGGCTACAGAGGATCAGCCAACAACTCCTTGGCGCCCTTTTCCTGTTTTTAGCCCACCCCATCTTCGGCTTCGAGCATAGCTGCGGCAGGATCCTCCATTGTGGCGTTAGTCTTTTAGGTTACGTCACACTCTTATAAAACAAATTGCCCTCCCTTGCTACATTTTATCTTATTTATAATTTTTTTTTTAATTGGTGGTAAACGCGACTTGCCGCTTAAAATATAAACATAACCAATAAAATCGGCGTGGTTTTTGGTTATAGAGTTAGTGTTGTTTTGTCGTGCAAAACTTTAAAAAATGCTAGATAAGATATTTTGGTGACACACACTCATTTTTTAGTGTATCTATTAAGAAAATTTAGTATTAGGTATTTGCCTCTATTTTATAGAATTATTGTTCATTTGGTTTATTTATTAATTTTTTTTCATTGCCCGACATTTTTAATTTTTCGTTATGATCAAAAAACAAAGACAAACCCTTTCACGTTAGGAGCCTAACCCAAAATGAACTTTAGCCGACTTGGTGTAGGCATAAAATCAGTTCTCTCAAAAATGCTTTATAGTGTAGTAAGCGACATCATATTAACATTCAAGAAAACCGAGAAGAAAACAATTTAGTTTTCCTATCTAATAAAAGTGATGTTAGTCGTGGAGAATGCGCAATAGGCACGTACCGTTTCGATCTAGCGAGGTCAGATTTTTCGTTTCCGTCTCTTTTTAATACGTACGGGAGCCAAAAGTGCGTACGTCTGAACTATCACAGGTAGGTATCATGTTTGTTGTCGTTGTAAAAGTATACGCCGTCAGAAACAATTCAAAGTTATTGGACGCATGTACTCCGTAAGCCCCAGCCAAATTGAACTATTTCATTTTCGATTATTATTACTTCATATTAAAGGAGCAAACAGATTTGAAGATCTGAAAACAGTAAACGGAGAAATACAGGAATCTTATGTAGCAGCGTGTTTAAAATTAGGTCTTATTTAAGATCATCACGAGTGGAAAAGACCCATGAAGAAAGCTGAAATCTGGATGATGCCCAGACAGTTGAGATATTTATTCATTCGTATTTTAATGCATTTTATCAGGAAGAATTGTGGGAAGAATTTAAAGAAGCAATGTCACAAGATTATGAAAGACGTTACAGAAATACTGAAGGACAAAAAAGCCTATATTCAAATTAGTTCCATGCTTTCTGCGTAAGGTTAAAATCTTTCAATGTCTTCTACCATGCCACGACACTGAATATGCAAATGAAGAACAAGCAATAGAAATACGATCACGACAATATAAACACCTAAATAAAAAGCAGAAAGAAATTGTAGATATTATTTTGGGTAAATGTGATGCTAACATAAATGAATCAATTTCTGAATCTTCATGGTTTTATATAGACGGTCCAGGAGGCTCCTGTACGACTTATGTTTATACAACCCTTTACAGTGTACTGAAGAGTAAGAATAACATTGTTTGTACAATGGCCTTCACGGGCATAGCAGCAACACTACTTCCTCATGGTAGAACAGTTCATAAAACGTTTGGGTTACCTGTTCCTCTGTTTTTAGATTCATCTTCCAACTTTAAGAAAAATTCAAAAGAAGCAGATTATTTAAGGAGTGTAGATGTAGGTATGCTTTAGACATTATAGACAGAACCTTACGAGACTTTATGAATTGTAATGTTCCGTTTGGAGGAAAAATTATGGTGTTGCGAGGAGATTTTTGACAATTGTTACCATTAACCACATAAATTCACCAAGTTTTTATTGGATGTTGGAGATGCAGTTTTGAACGATATTAATAGCAATTTATTTAGAATTGCCACAGAGATGTATTTATAATTCGGATATCGTTGAACGTATATTATATGGATGAATCAATTAGAGGAAAGCGATTCATAGATATGACCTAATCAATCAGCTATTCTGATGTTGAAGACATTAACAAAAAAGTGGTAGAACTGTTAGATATAAAAACAGAAAAAATATATACAAACTTGGATAGTGTTGAAAATTGTGATAATGGAGATTTAAACGATGCTATTCTTCCTGAATATTTAAATACTTTAAACCCGCCAAATTTTCCTCCGCATGGATTGAAGTTGAGAGAATATTGTATTTTGATGTTGGTTAGAAATCTCAGCATTATTGAAGGCTTATGATGTAATGGTACGAGAATGTTAATTTTACAATTGGGAGACAATATCCTACAGTGCAAAATTTTAACAGGCGATAAACATGGAGATATAGTTTTCGTTAATCGTATAACGTTGTACTGTGAAAATGTTTATCATTTTACTTTTAAAAGACGACAATAATTTCCCATTTTAAACTAGCGTTTGCAATGACTATTAACAAATCACAACTCACAAGGCCAAACATTTGATCAAATAGGAATTGATCTCCGAAAAGGAATATTTACTCACGGACAATAATTATGCGTGGTTTTTTCAAGAGTTCGTTCTTGGGAAGGTTTGATAATTTATTTAGGAAATCAAAGAAATAGCCGTATAGTTCAAAACTACGTTTTTAGTGAATTATATCAGATGTAAATTATTCTGTAATCAGGCAATAATGCGTTTCTTTGAAGTCATGATTCGACTAGTTATAATAAATCTGTGGTTGTTTTCATATTGTAGTACAATTGCATTACTATAAAATAGTTATAAAGTGGCAACTAATATAACAATTTACTTTTAACAGTGAAATTGTATTATAAAATACTTTTAAAATGCTTTTATAATTAAATTAACAATATCGCCGAAAGGTACTACAAAACTACTACAAAATAGTTTAACTTTATAGGATCAAAAGTTTTATTAGTTGGCAATGGAAACGTTTCCACAATAATTGTGTGACTGTTTTATAAGATATTTTATAGTTTTGCTATCTTACCTAAGAATGCGCAGGCACTAAGTCGGTAGTAAATACATTATCATCGTCAACTTTTCAATACGAAGACACTTATTCGGACCCGAATCTCCGCCCCTTTCCTATACTGACTTTACCTAAGCATTTACCCAAAAGTAGAACATCTCACGGCCCCAACCACTTGAGAACAGTAGTTAATCTAGGCCTGTCTGCCTCTCTTGGGTGCTTCCTAAGTACGGTCCGTAACTTCAGGGTGTACTTAATTCCTTACGATATTTTAAGGAAGAAAGTTTCTATGAACATAATATGTTCAGAAACGTTAACATTGCGAGATACATGATGTTGAAAATTTCGAAAAAAATATGATTTTCTCGAATAAATTTTGAACGCTTATTGCTGGGTTCTTAAAATTTTACAGTTACTTTACGTTAGTGAAGAGCTGCATTCTTAGTGTAAAGTTGATTTTCATCTGCCGCCGAGTGGCGTAGTTAAGCGTGAGTTAGTCAACATTTTCTCCGTAAAAAGTAGAAAGCCGAGTTTATTTTAAATATTTTATTATTTTCAAACTCTCCTAACAAGGCACAACAAAAGAGGTCTCCTACATTTTTGATTAAGCCGGTTTCTTAAAAAAAGTATTTGATCTACATTTAATTCAATGGTAATAAAAAAAGAGATTAAGTAAAGGAAGCTATGTCTTTTTTGGTGTCACAGTTTTTCAAATTATGTACTTCTTACACTGTGTTAAATAAATATAAGTACCTACCTACATGTAACGCTGACAGTGAAAGAGCACGCGGTCATTTTTACATGCATATTTCCATCACGGAAATGTATAAATTGGTTTCCGTTCTTTGAGATTTTCAAAAGCACGTAGCGCGTGTTTGTACTTAGTTTGTTCGCGTGTCCTGCTTTGCTTTTGCCCGCATGCTTTCATAAAAACGTTTGTAATGAAATCTTGGGCTAATGTATGCAAATGATTTCGTGTGTCGGTTTGAGTAAAGGGCTCCTGCGTGGATAAATATACTACATGTATATAGCACATTTGTAAATATTTTCTTGATTGAATGCATGATAAAAACGTATATGGTGCCATTGGTGCCCTTGATTCTTGGATTGTGTACCTGAAAGAAGCCATTTGCATAACATTTACTTCAGGCACATAAACATTTTCTTTTATTATGAATAAAATACGATTTCAGTTGTCGTCAAAATTAAATAACCAAGCGCCCATTTGAAAAGGCTTTTTGAGGAAATAAGTGAATAAGAATCAAGCAAGGTAAGGATAATACTTCAGGTGTGTGCCACTCCATCTATATCGACATGAAGAACTTATCGATTTGAAGAAATCTAATAGACACGCCCGAACGCAACAGACGTCTTCATTTTCACACTTTCCAATGTTTCTGTTTCATGTTTCTCACTGTTCGCAACTCGCCACCTTACCTTTTCAACGGCTCACCGGTAACTGAAAATTTTACCTGCGCCACTGGTACTGCGAGACATTTTATTGCATCCGCAAACTTAAATCTGGTGGACTGTAAATGATACGGGAGCCCCGATCGTACATTCTGTACGCCACTGGTTGCGAATATAGAACCATTTGATTTCTTAGCGTTAATTAATACTGTTAAAACTGGTCCCTCTCCATTCCCGGCATTTTCCCTTAAAGCTTTGAAATTAAATTTATTTATTAATTAATATCGAATAAGAACTTGAATTATTGGATGCCTCTGCGTCTTTTAGCCCCAGAACAAGGCGCCCTTATCTAAAGTCTCCAATCTAAACTTAATTTTCTTTCGTAGATCTTGAGAGACAGAATCTCGCATAACCTAAACAAAAAACTTTATTTCTGTAATAGAATACGGGCGTGTCAGTTTGTTCCAGAGGCAACTTAATTATCTTCCCACACGATCAAGTAGTTTTTATGCTAATAACTCTCATCGAAACACTAAAACAATAGACCAGTAGCGGATTCCCGCCGGCAATCTTGCATGCATGCGAATCTGCCGCCTTGTTTACTTAGGACATTATTCGACCATATTCAGAATCTAATCCTGGTTAAAACCTCCGTGACAATACTCTGTAATTTGATAATTACACTCCCAAGCGCAACTTTTATCATTATTCTATTCTCTGAACAATCACCAGTTCCTTTAAATATGTCAGCGGGAACATTATACAGCAATAATCACATTAGCATGAAGGACTTGAGGAATCTTGTAGTATACTCGTAAGCACACTCTTTAGAAACTGGTTTTGAATCTGGAAAACCATACGCTACGTCGAAATGCCTTTTGTCTTTGTTTATTTGTTTATCTTGTCATTTGCCGCTGTTTAAGAAGTGGCACATTTTTTGGTAGTTGCATTTGTTGTATTAGTAAATTTTATGAGCCATCGGCTGTGTTGATCTCTTGTCATCAAAGTTTATAAACAACTTTTGTTTGGTTAACAGATGTATACATGAGTTTTATCGCAATAATTCATTTTCGTTTGATAACAGCAAGGTTCCAGTGATGATAAAGGAACTCCACGTTTTTAAAGTATTACAAATGGTCCAAAACTCTAACGCAGTCTAGACACTGGATTTTGTGTCAGGGATTTCATCAAATCTTTTTTGTCACCAAGAACCACCTTTCCGTGGCAAAGATCAGAAAGGTTGATGGGAGAACTGAACCACCTAACGCATATCAAGAGATTCAAGGCTCAGTTCCGAAGAAAAGCGGCGGAAGGAGTTGGAAAAGCTAGAAACTGATTCACAATTTTGGGAAAGAACCGCAGAAATCTATATGTAGACAATAAACATAGTGAAAGTAAAAATGGAAGAGTGGGAAGGCAAAAATCAAAGCTGCGATCAACAAGTGCCCGATGAATTCAAGCTTGTTTACTGCTTACTGCTTATATAGCAGATATAGAGCAGACAAGAGGGGTGGTTGTGGGGAAGGAAAAGTTTGATCGCTGGCGTACGCACACGATATTCTGCCGTTGGCAATAGATTCAGGGCAATTGAGACAGATGATGAAGTTTTTGCGTAAGTAGAGCTTGAGGTTAAATACAAAGAAGTCAAAGGTCATGAAATTAGGAGAAAGTGGCGTGGCGGACCAGAGAAAAACTGGTTGTGGGAAGGAAAAGTGATAGAGGAAGTGAAGAAATTCAAGTATCTAGGGTACTGGTTTCGAAGAAACAATGGAAAGGAATCGCATATAAGGGAGAGAGCGGAAAAAGCAACAAAGGCCATGGCACAGATACGAAGTATTGGAGAGAGAAGATTCGGGCACGATTTCACTAGAAGCCGAAATATGGGAGTGGAGAGAACAACCAAAATTGGAGAGGGGGCAGGAGGAACATTTGAGATGGGTATTTTAGGACTGGAGAGACAGACCCCGGGAAGTATTCTGCCCGAGGAGACGAAAAGGAAGAAGGTGAGAATAGAAGCAGGGAAAGAGCAATTAAATAGGGGGGGGGGGGATGTATGCCGGGAAACAAATTATTAGCAGTGTTGGGAGGAAATAAGAAGAAACAGCGGCTCAAAGTGGTAAATGAAAGGGAGAAGATATTTCGAACGGAACGGTATGTCCCAGAGGAGGTTGAGAGAAAAAGATAATTTAAGTCCCATGTAAGTGGAGATGGTGGGCAGGGGAAACACTTACATTTGCAGGAGCAGAGAAGAAAATTGGAACATGCTACGTATAATCCTAAATACAAAGAAATTTTAACTCAAGGGTTGCCAACGTGCCTAAGGGAAGATGGAGAGAAATGGTACATAGAAGATGATAGAGAGGAAAATTCAAGAAGATATTGGATGAAGGAGGAAGAAAGAACATAATGTTAATGTGTGAAGAGAAAGAGGAGGAAGAGCGGTCTTGTTACAAGAGTATGGAAGAGTGGTGAAACGAATGAGAAGAGTGAAAAGAGCAAGAGAAGAGCATACAGTGTGAGTAAAAAGCCTGGAACTAATTCGATAAAAAATTCAGGAATAATTTCTGGAAGAAACGCTCGGACACGTTAAACTATTTTTTTAAAGGGCATCTTTTTTGATAATTTTCTTGATTATTTTATTTTCGATAATGGGGAAAATCAAATCCTTTATAGGCCGAAAAGCAAAAAATATATTGCTCTGCCTATCTACAGCTCAGCCGCAGCGATCTTGCTTGTACTATACCATGAAGAGCGACCGTATTATCATTGCCACCCCATTTCTTTATTTTAATTTTAATTATTTTTATTTTATACCAAACTGGCAATCCAACAGAAAATTGCGATTTCCAATTACAAGATTGCACAATGTAATCAGTAAAAAAATGAAGAAAATAAGTCAATGCGCCTAAACGAGTGCTTGGATCTCAGATTATACTTTTTGTATTAAATCTACTGGGGAATTTGCTGCATAATTAGTGAACTGGCAGGGTGCATAAAAGTGGCCAACGGATCTGTTTCTCCTACTCCCGACATTAAAATTTTCCAAAATCTAGCCGCAGCGGACATACCCCGACAGAAGTTTATACAACAATGTATTCGTTAGTATTGCCTGAGATGGGGTAAGAGAAGGAACAAAATAGAAGCAGTTACATCTCCAAAGAAAGCCGACATTTACCCTATTTGGCTCCACAGGTTGTAAGCTCATTTATTTTGTAAGGGTGTTGAAGAAAAGGGCAGTTGGGAACACGATCGCCATGGAGTTTGTATTTCAATGCCTTCGCTCTGCATATCTGATCATAGATGATTTAAACTCTTCCAAGTTTCCCATATGGTTGGTCATCGTCAGGCAGCAGCTGAAAAGTTCAGTAACAATGTCAAGAGCAGTCCTTATACATTTAAAACGAATTCTTGAGTAGGCCATCAAAAAGGAAAAGCCATAGAGGAAAAGAAGAGTATTATTGGAATCCAGCAATCTGAAGGACCATGAGTATGACGATGGAAAAATATATAAGAGTAGTAAATGGCATCCGAAAGGGCGATGTTAGACGACGCTGTGAACTCGCTGAATATAAGCACTTGTACATGTAAGTAATAAGTTAGTGTGAGTCACGAAATGTACCTTGAGAATTGTTCTCTATGATATTCTACAAACTAGTTACGCCGCTTCTACCACTCGTCTACTTCCTTAACAAGCCAATTTTCGTTTCAAGACCCCACATTGCAATTAACAATGGCCATAATGCCACTTGCCGGCCACAGCTGCGTGTCTGGGGGTATACGTTAAACTGATCAAGTAACCCTAGGACTGACCTTCGCTAACATGCAAGAGGATATAATTATAATTTAGGATTATGTGTCTAGAGCCGTATTGGACATGATGCATGAAATCCCTAGTTGCAAGTCGGGTAGGAAATTAAGAAATGATTCATCGCTTTGATGCATTGTTATTACGTAGTTTTCGGGGTAATTTTGTTAGGCCATCGGGGGGTTTGAGAATTGGAATTAATGACTGATGCATTTTGGCATGTCTCGCAAAAGGGCTTTAGAGAAACTTTCTTGTAACAAATCAGAATTATTTTATTTTAGTTTGGAATTCTATTTATGTGAAGGAAACCACCACATTATTCTATCCCTAGTACAGCGTACTTCGAATTTATGATGATGGCACCTTCTGGAGTAAAATATTCCGGAGGTAAAATAGTCCCACATTCGGATCTCAGGGCGGGGACTGCTTCGGGGGGAGTCATCAGAAATGATAAGTGTAACATCTCACGAGTCGGAGCTTGGAATGTTAGAAGCATGAAACAAGTAGGAAAGTTAGAGAATTTGAAAATTGAGATGGATAGGTTAGCATTAGACGTAGTAGGTATTAGTGAAGTGCGATGGCCAGAAGCCGGATTAGGCAATAGGAACGATAGGGGAGTTAGACTGATAGAGTTCTGCTATGAACATAACTTAACGGTCGCGAACACTCTATTTCACCATCATGTTAGGAGACGCTACACGTGGAAGATGCCAGGAGACCTAGGGAGATATCAAATAGATTACATTCTTGTTAGGCAAAGATTTAGAAATCAAGTTAGGGATTGTAGAAGTTATCCAGGAGCAGATATAGATAGTGATCACAATATAGTCGTTATGAAGGCCAATCTTAAATTTAAGATTTTGAAAAAACGAAGCGGAAGAAGGTATCTTGACCCAGAGAAACTAAAAGATACGCGCGATAAGTTCGAGAAAAAGACAAACGAAGTACTAAAGGGCGCGGGCGAAAATATTGTTAGGGACATAGAGGAAGAATGGAATTGCATTAAAAATAGTTTAGTTTCCT
The DNA here is from genome assembly GCA_963966045.1 of Xestobium rufovillosum. Taxonomy (NCBI): domain Eukaryota; kingdom Metazoa; phylum Arthropoda; class Insecta; order Coleoptera; family Ptinidae; genus Xestobium; species Xestobium rufovillosum. The sequence goes on along the minus strand of OZ014499.1, from coordinate 7,426,409 downwards.
CAGCTAGGGGTATTTTGGGTCATAAACAGAATGAAAGTAAGAAACCCTGGATAACAAAACATATTGTGAGTCTAATAGAGGAAAGGTGAAAATATAAAAATAGGTTAGATGAAATAGGGAAACAAAGATATAAGGCGATCAAGTGGGAAATTATTCGGAAATGTAGGAAAGCGAAAGAGCAATGGACCGATAATAAGTGCAAAGAAGTGGAAAATAAGTTCGAAGTAGGAAAGACTGATGAAGCATATAAAATAATTAGGAGAAATTTTAGAGAAATTGGATCTAGTACCAAAAGCATTAGGAATGAGGCAGGAGATATCCTAATCGAAAGCGGGGAGAAGGCAGATAGGTGGAAAGAATATTTAGGGAACTTATATGCGGGACAGGAAGTGCAAGATATATTAGAAAGCGAAAGCAGTGTAGAGGGGGATAACCTAGGGAATCCTATAATGAGAGAAGAGTTTGAGCTAGCACTAAAAAGTTTAAGGAATAATAAAGCGCCAGGTATAGATGGCTTGCAGGCAGAAATCTTAAAGTGCGCAGGTCAAGAGGTAATAGATCGTTTATTTAAATTAGTTAGTCGCATATACCTGACGGGCGAGATTCCAGAGGATTACAAACGGAACATCATGGTAGCTTTGCCAAAAAGGAAAGGCGCGGATAGGTGCGAAAATTTCAGAACCATCAGTTTAACTTCCCATGCGTCAAACATTTTAACTAGAATTGTGCAAAGAAGGATGGAGAAAAAGGCGGAAGAAATATTAGCAGAAGATCAGTTCGGATTTAGACGAAATAGAGGAACGCGCGAGGCTATCCTAGCTTTACGAGTAATTATAGAAAAAACGAGAGAAAAGAGAAAGAGCGTCTATATAGGATTTGTAGATTTAGAAAAGGCCTTCGATAACGTAAAATGGGGGAAGATGTTCGAAGTGCTGAGAAAGGTAGGGATGAAATATAGGGACAGAAGAATAATACATAATTTCTACGAAAAGCAAAAGGCAGTTATAGAATGTGAGCAGGAACGAAGGGAAGTAGATATCCGGAAGGGAGTGAGACAGGGATGTGCATTGTCACCTCTAGTTTTCAACTTATATATCGAAGATGCTATTAATATTGTTAAGGACAGAACAGCCTCAGGGATTAACGTACAGGGTTAAACTATTAACATGCTCAGATTTGCGGATGATATAGCAGTGTTAGCATCTAGCAAAGAAGAATTAGGAGCGGCTTTGAATGAAATGGAAGCAGTTTTGACACAGGGCTATGGCATGAAAGTCAATAAAAATAAAACTAAAATTTTGGTATGTAGGGGATGTGAAAATAGAACTAAAGTTGACATACAAATAGGAAATGAGAAGATAGAGGAGGTCGCGGATTTCTGCTATTTAGGAAGTAAAATAACTCAAGACGGTAGGAGCACTAAAGATATAAAACAAAGAATAGCGCAGGGCCGAGTTGCGTTTAACAGAAACAAACAACTGTTATGTTCGAGAACGGTTAATATTGAGACTAGGAAGAGACTCTTAAAGTCGTATGTATGGAGTACCGCATTATACGGGTGCGAAACTTGGACAATAGGGGAAGCGGATCGAAAAAGAGTAGAAGCGTTTGAAATGTGGTGCTACAGGCGCATGATGAAGATACCGTGGATAGATAAGGTTAGCAATAGGGAAGTATTAGAAGGAGTTGGGGAAAAACGAAAGGTATGGAAGACAATAAAGAGTAGGAGAGATAGGATGGTAGGACACCTTCTAAGACACGAAGGAATAGTTCGCGACATACTAGAGTCAGAGATAGGAATAAAAAGAGGTAGGGGTAGGCCTAGATTAGACTACTGCTTAGGGATGTAGGATGTTCTACTTTTAGGGAAATGCGTAGGTTAGCTCAGGATAGAAAAGAGTGGAGGTACGCATCCAACCAGTCTTCGGACTGAGAACCTTATGATGATGAAGTAAATCCCATTATCAGCAAATGTGTGAAAGTATGCCATGTAAAAACTGCAAGTAGTAATGCTGAAAGGTATTAGCGGAGTTATTGACATTTCACGGTTCATGCACTATATGTAGATTAGTGAATCCCTAACTGGAGCTTATATTTACCAAGTTACATGTTCTAATTAGCAAAGTTTACTCGTGGAGCTGCCTAAATGCATTTCAGACGATTGATAAGCTACTAGGGAATATTGTATTTGATGCAGTTTTGCAAGAAAACAGGATAACTTGAATATGCACCTTGTGGACAAGGATGTTTACGAATTGAGTAACTATCCACAGAGGAATACAAGTTGATGCAAGTCACTTCTCCGTTTCCAGCAGGAAGTATCCAATACTTTAGAATGATTGATTTTATTTATATGAATTCGAGCCCATGTTTGCTAGTAAACCAAAACCATCAGAATACCCTTAAAGTGTCAATTCAGAGAAGCATTTAGGTTCTGATGTGCAACTGACTGTCCGTCCACTCGTGTTGTGTGATTGGTAGCCCTCTGGCGTAAGTATAAGTAAAGTAAGTACTAATTTTGAGGTTAGAAGTTATAAATTTGACAGATATCTAGGTACCAATTAGAAACAGTAAATTTAACGAGCGTGTTGTATTAAAATAATAATTGTAACTTATATTCCAACATAAAACAAATTAATAAGTACATGTACCAATACATCGAATTTGATTGACGTTAGTACCGAGCGCTTGCATAATCATAGAGCACAGTGGGAAGTATTCCCACACACGGGAATTATAATGATAGCTTTGTTGGACGCCACTTCCATCCGTTTTTTTATTTTCCCTCGCGAAGAAAACCGCATACAATTCGACCACACAGCACCTGGCTTATTGAAATGCACGAAACACTTGTTAAAGTTATCCCAAAGCCATAATCAACTACGAGGTTCTTTGTCTGCAAATCGATTGGCGGGATTTGCTGTGTGATTTCAACTGAATACAATTATTGTAAAAATTATGTTTATAACAGCATTGTGGTTTTGGAAAAAAACTCTAGACATGATCAGAAATTATGCTCTGACTAAACCAATTAATATACCGTATGACAAACTTCCATGTGTACATGGGGAAATAACATGGGCAATTACATTTTTGGGGATTCCTGCTCCCCATGTGTAGTTACAATGGTGGTAAAGGTAGCAATCGAAAGATTATTTTTTTCTGCGTATGAGTATATCAAAAACTCTACATCTTTCCAATTTATTAAAGCATTAAAAGCAAAAATTACATTAATAATTTTCTAACTAAAACACAGAAATTTAGCAGATTATCCATGACAACTTAATTTATTCTAATCACGGACGTCTTTGACTTTTATGGATTTTCTGAACTGTCAACATTTAAAAATGAACAAAAATATTTATTCAGTTCAAGAAAAGGTTTATTGTGAAAATATTTTACGGCGGCAATAGTTTGCGCGTAGTCCGTGCCTTATTTTCTGTAAAATTCAGTAACGGTCCTATTCCTTCGGTATAACAACAAATAATTTAGTAAGAAATTTGAAGGCTGGGAATCTTTCATCGAAATAAATTAATTTTTACTAATACATAAACTTGTTTTTTTATTTATTTAGATAATTCTCATTCACATTATTATTGTCATTACCTATAGTTGACAATTAATTGATTACTGGTGTGGATGTTTCGTTGGTGAAT